>JAAEAF010013780.1:0-157267 GCA_011037195.1 Triatoma infestans | reverse complement strand
ATACGATAATCGTAAAATATCGAAAGTAGAATAACGATGTTGATATATCGTATTTTTTTTGGAAAGAAATATCGATATTTCCAATGTAAGGTTTCCATTTCTAATCGTCTTACGTTTTGATATATTGTTGGGATAATATCAGTGATGTTAATCGGAAGACAAAAATTTATTTTTAAAGGAAATCTAAGCGTTCGCGATATTAATTGTCAAAGTAGGTAATTTTTTGTAGCCGATATTTCATTGAATAATAACATATATTAATATTCTTGTTAAAAATCGGATCAATCGGGCTAGTTTTATAGATTTAGGACGTCTGGTCACCTGAATTGTAACTAAAATGTTTCTTCAGTAAAAAAAAAAAAATCGAAATAAAAAATATAAAAAAAAACATTTTAAAAATTCGCAGTAAATTTTAATATATTAATATTAATAAAATATTAAACAATATGCTAAGAAGATGAAACTTGTATTCATCAAAAATACGACTGTAATTATTTTGAACTATCATAACCGCTGACAACTAAAACTATAAAACGCCCTTTATAAATATTTAAAGAAATATTAACACATAGTTATTAAAATTAAAAAAGAAATAAATTATAGTTTATAAAATACAAAATGTGAAGTTTATTAAATCTAGTATTAAAAATTATTTCTGCCTTGAATTTGATTTTTAATTGTATAATGCACATTGTTCATGTGACATACTTTGTTCGAAGGATTTTTTTCTAATGACCGAATTTTTACTAAAAATATTTGAATGTTTTCTTGATTGTATTATAAATACGAGGAATTATAGATGTTTAACTAAAAGTAACAAAATAAAATATCGAAAATTGTCTTTTATAAATACTTCGACTTTAATTAAAGTGATTTTTGAATATTATTATTATAATAATATATTTACGTCAAACATCTGTCGGCTTTTTTAAAATCTATTGTTTGATCTATTGTTTAGATAAACGTTTCTACGAGATACAAAGACTAATAAACACAGCTTTACTAAGTTTCACTCTATTTATAATGAATATTTTAACTTCAAGTATAAATTTAAAATTTTTTGTTATTATATAACAGACATTTAAAACCCAAAATCTGAAGATAACACCTAAATTATAAATTAAAACAATACTTTTGAAAGAATGCGACTTGAAGATAAGGGAGGGGATTAACTCAGTGGTAGCCCGCACAGAGATTCTGGGCTAGAATCCCGGCAGTGATGTCCTTAGATTTTCTCTTCCTAGGATCCTCTACAGCTCACTGCTCCTCGGTGATGGAATGTGTTGTGTTGAGCTAGAGAACACTGCTTGGAGGCCGGCAGTAGAAGGCTCCGCACGGAGTACAATAAATCTTTCAGGTCGCAGTATGCATTATGGCCCAAAAGAATCTATTTGGAATACAAAATGATATTTTAATATAGATCCCTTTGCAGTATAGTGTTTGTGCCCAGAATGATCGTCCTCCATAGGATGTAATTATTGTTAGTATGTGTGTATGAGGTAAGCTAGAGCTTGCCTGTGGGTATGCTAAACCCAAATAATTGTACCACATTAACAACCTATCTCTACAGGTTCTGTATGTATTTTGTGGCAAGTTGCAGGACATCAGTTAAATGTGGTCCAATGTTGTGAAACTGGGAGTTGCTAAGATTTGTAAAAAAAAATGGGCTAATCCATTCCATCCCTTACGAAGAGTACGTGTGATTACTGTATCAAGTTTAAAGAAATCTTTTAAAGGTATCTTTATCGAGTAATATCGTTAAGTATAAAAAAAAAAAAATAAAAAAAAAAAAATAAAAAAAAAAATCGTATTTTCCAGTTAATAATCGATTTCTTTCAAAATCGACATTTTGGTTGCACATTTAATTTATCTTTAACATTACATTGTACTTAAAATAGTATTCATACTGAAATGATACTTTCAAGCGGAAACTAACGCTCCTCCTCCATCAGTTATCTTATAAAATCAATCCCCCCGCCCGAATGCTTCAATAAAAGTTCTAGAAAGCAAATGTATACTAGGCTCATTTTGTTTAAAGAAATTCGCAAAAAAAAAAAAATGAATAATCTATTCAATAAGGTTTTCGCTTGAATGATTTTGACCGAAACCGTCAAAATCATTCAAGCAATTGTCGGAGATCTAGGAGCACTTAAACGAAATATTAAGTTTATAGTTTCTGCGATTATTAGTTTTTTAGTTATGTTGACAGTACGCACGCACTCACACACACACACACACACACACACACAGACACACAGACACATACACACTGACCCATTTATAAAACCACTTTTTCATGCTCAAGACAAAGTAATACAAACCTATGTTTAAAACATGAATTAGAAAATGTCTATTCATTTATTGGGGGGGGGGGGGGGGGGGCGGCGGACACAATTTCAGTACCCTAAATATGATTACCATGTTATTACAAAAGGGCCGGTAATTATTGTAGATAATTATTGTTAGGGAACCAGTGGCGTTAAGTACGGCTGCAGAACTATTTAATTGCATTATATTAATGCAATTTTGACGTCAAAAGGACGCTTTAATATTAGTATTAATAATATTAAATTCAAATTAATGACTTTAATTTTCATAAATTAAATTCGTCTGGGTGTGATATATTATTAAAATAGTGGCTCTTTGATATCTGATTTTCTATTAAATTTTGAAGATTTTTTATAAAAATGTTGGACAATCGGGTCAGTTGTCTGTCAGTGGGCATGTGCTCCTTAACAGTCTGCATGTCCAAGTACAACATTATTAAATTTTTTTTTTTCCAGTTTTTCACAATTTCCTCGAAAACGGCTCCAACGATTTTCTTTAAACTTATTATAATGGTTTTTTTATTAAACATTTTCCTAGGAAAATTATTTTTTGAGGATTCTAAGGGAACAGTAACGTTATGCTTTCCTCTAAAGTACCATTACAGTAAAATATATGGTTCTACACCTATATACAATAGAAGTATTGGTAGTATTTTCTAAATTTGAATAAAATTGGTTAGATGGAAGTTTGTCAGTTAGTTTAAATTTAAATTTGCACAAGCTTTGTTGGATTTGACATAGAGCGCTCCACCACATAAGGCCGCTTAGGTATACAATTAAAATCCCTCACCACCATTTTTATGACAAGCCTAACTTCTTGATTAAAATTTTTTGATTTTAAATTGTATTAATTAAAGTAAGAGATAGTCATGTTAGTGTATAACATATATACAATCAACAAGTGCGAGTGTAACAGAAACATTACGTTGAAGTGAACTCTCTACACGAACTTGGTAAATTTGCTCTGACGATGGATGAAAATCCCGAAACCGGTTAGGAACAAAAGGAATATGCATGCTATGATGGATAAAATATCAGATGTTATCCAGCATTGCGGTCCCACCCACATATACAACAAAAGTTCAATCTTTTGCCACTTCAATATAATGTACGGTTTTATCATTGATTTCTTACTAAACTATGTTATGAAGAAATTTGGACAGGGTCGGTCAAGAAAGAAACATTCAATTATGCCAACGTTTCCGACAGAGTTTCCTGTCTTTATCAACGCTTTAAAACATACTTATTCATCACGGTCAACAAATACTATTATATACTAAACCACATTAATTTTGCCAAATTAGGCGCCTCTCTCCCTTTCACTGGTCCCGAGCCTGCTGTTGGCGTGTCTTCTGGCAAATGTCTGTAAGGATTCATCCTTATGGATGAGCACAGTTGCTTGATGGAGCTTCTTCCGGCATCTGGTTGGATCCCTTACTGGACATTGTGGTTCAAGGAGACATCTCTACGTAATGGGGCTCATGCCGGATCCATTTTGTAGGTCTCAGAGACAGAGAAAGAAACATCCATCTATCTTATGATAGATTGCTTGGGTTGTGAGGAAATTAGGTTTAGGACCTTTGGTCGGAACAGGATGTCTGTGGAAGAGCTTAGGCTAGTGCCCTTTAAAGTTATTGTCCTATTTGTTCGGACTGTGGTGAATCTTAGATGGATTAGACCCGGGTCTGGATATTTGTTCTAGACCCGGTTTGTTGTTGTTTTCCTTGGGGTAGCTATATGGGCCCAGTGAGGCTTCGGATAGCGTAGGGCTTGGTCGCTCCCCACAGACAAATAATAATAATAACAATAAACTACATTAAATGTGTTGCTAGAATTCCGCTCAAAGAAAATCAGATAACTAGAAATTAGATTTTTCAGAATAGATTTCTGAGTTATTTCTGAATTTTCTCATATTTTCATTAAATTTGAAACATCTTTCTGGAAAAATTGACTTGAGGATAGTTGTCGGATATCTGTGAATTTACTAGCTGTTGTTGGATATCTTGAATTAGAATTTAATTTAAATTACCGTGACAAGTTTTTTTTGGGGGACTGACAAAGACGCTGCCACACAATACAATGTAGCCACATTGATGCAGTCTTTGTGCCTTAAAAAAACCAATAATGAAAAAACTGACCAATCATAGCTGTGATAATAGTCACCATTTGTCTTGTTTGCTTTAATTATTGAAAATCTGGTGTGAAACACTCACACAACTTTCTCTTACTTCTGTTCTCAAAATTATAATTATTGACAAATTTTATAGTTGGTGTACCAAATATAAGGAAATTCGTCGAAAACTGAAAAAAACAGTTCAATAAAAGCACACTTCCAGTTTACTAATTTTCTTGAAACTTGGAATTTTGGCCATCTATTTATTTCTAATTAATTTTGTTTGGATGATAGAATGGTATAATCAACTATGATAGCACTTTAGAGGAAGCTGTGTAACCCCACCCCTCCCCTAAAATTGCCCTAAAATGAATTTTTCCAGAGAAATGTTTTAAATAAAAGATGTAGATCTTTGCATGTTTAGTTTATATACTAAGTTTCAAGAAAATCGTCGGAGCCATTTTGGAGTAAATTGCGAAAAAGTGAAAAAAAATCATTTAATAAAGTGTTAAAGCATACGCACTTCCGGTTATCCGATTTTTCAAACTCGGAATTTCAACAACATACTTAATTCTTATTAACATTATTTAGATGACAGAATTGTCTAATAAACGGAAATAGCAGTTAGAATGAAAACCTAACCCCAACCCTCCCCTAGAAGTGCCCTTAAATTAATTTTCCCGGAGAAATGTTTCAAATAAAAGTTGTAGCTCTTTGTATTTCTAGTTGATATACTAAGTTTAAATAAAATCGATGGAGCCACTTTTGAGAAAATCGCAAAAACGTAAAAAAAAAAACTAGTAAAGTAGTACTTCCGGTTGAGGAATTTTGACAGATAACGCACCGTCAGATTCCATGGTGATTCCTAAACGTAACATCAAATTTCAACTTTGTACGGTTTTTCGTTTTTGAGCTATGCTGTTCACATACACACACACCATTTGGTAAAAACCACTTTTTTGGACTCATGTGACCTCAAAACGGATATTTCCGGTGAAAACTCGATATCGAAAATTTGACACGATTACAATACTTCCTCTTACTAAGGAGTAAGAGAAAGTAAAAAAGGTTATAGGGGTTAGGACATACGATGTGAGTGGACACTGTGGGCTCCCTCTGTTTCAAGAACATGTAGCGTTGGTATAAAATTTAAACGTGACAGGAAGGCGCCCCCTTAAAACTCCGTTTAAAATCAATTTTGTCCGGAAAAATGTCACAAATAAAAAGTGATAAGTTGCCAACTATACAACAGGCATAGCTTAGAAGAAAATCATTGGACTGGTTTTTGTGAAAATCATGAAAAACTGAAAAATAAAACATTCAATAAAGTCGCACTTCCGGTTTATGAAGTTTTCCCTGAAATCTTCGTGGTTAATGCGGTGGTTGCAACTAAACGGAATACCAAGTTTAGGCTTTTCCCTGCCACTTTTTGTTTTTGAGTTATTCTGTCAACATTCACACATACAACACACACACCATACGCTAAAAATATTTGTTTCGTGTTCAGTAAAAATATGGAACTAAAAAACTAAAACTATTGCCAAACAGGTAGAAAAATTTGTACCCATTAAAATTACGTCTTTCCGTTAACTTTAATGTGTTTGTCAGTCTGAACAATCTATCAGTCTGTTTCACTAATAAAAATGAATTTAAATATTTTTTTTTTTTTTTTAATTTAATGAATAAATTAAATTTTAATGTATAAAAATATATTCGATTTAAAATTTAATTGGTTACCTTTTAAAATGCAAATAAGTGCAGTAAAAAAGTTTATTACTAATCCCCTAGTTTGATGCATTTTAATTTTATTTTATTTTTGTTTTTGTTTTCATATAAAACTATTCCAGTGTTTTATTTTATTTTATTATTACGTATTTATTTATTTTTATGAATATTCCCTGGTAAATTTTTATAACATTAGGGGGCTGCTAAATTGTATTTTATAAGAGTTAAATATTAATTATACGTTTTCATGGTACCTGTGCGAAGAATTACGGGACGGCATTTTAATTATCATCACTATTCGCTAAATAACATCTTATAATTGCAATTTATATATAAATAGAGAGAGAGAGAGCGAGAGGGGATTTCCGCCCTACTTCTTAGCCAGTACTAAGACTCTTCTTATTCATTCCCTCTCTATCACACTTCCAATCTACCAACCAGTTTGTGGTCCATTATTAGTGGAAGATGTTTTGGTAACTTAACACTTTGGTTCATTTGATGATTTCGGTGAAGACGGCGGCCTGCCTCTCTCTTACTTATATTAGAAGTTCAGGATTGAGTACTAGAGAGAGACCCGGTGTTCCTCCGTCTTACAAGCAATTTAGCCGCTCCCACTCATCCCCCTTACTACAAGTATTTACTTCCTACAATAATAATACTAACGAATCGTATTACTAAAATTTCTAGTGCACTGGGATGATGAACATAATTAAACCGTAAGATATATAATATTGTTTAATAAAATCATCATCCCTTAACAAACACTATATCGTATATACCTACCTCACCTATCTGTATACAAATTTAAGATGTAATAATTATTACTTTGCTATTCATTAAAAACAGCTGAGCCTATTTTTACTTTCTATTACTCCTAGTAAGAGGAAGTGTTGTAATCGTGCTAAATTTTCATATCGAGTTTTCACCGGAAATATCCGTTTTGAGGTTCCCTAAGAGTCCAAAAAGTGGTTTTTAGAAAATGGTCTGCGTGTGTGTGTTTATGGGAATAGCATAGATCAAAAACGAAAAATCGTAGAGAGTTCAAACTTGATATTCTGTTTTGGATCACAATGGGATCCGACAGTGGGTTATCTGTCAAAATTCCTCAACCGAAAGTACCACTTTACTAGTTGATTTTTTTTACTTTTTGCAATTTTCTCAAAAATGGCTTCGACGATTTTCTTGAAACTTAGTATATCAACTACCCATACAGAGAGCTACAACTTTTATTTAAAATATAGCTCCGGAAAATTCATTTAAGGGCAGTTTTGTGGGGAGGGGTGGAGTTAGGTTTTCCTCTAAAGTGCTATTTCAGTTTACTATACAATTCTGTCATCTAAATAATATTAATTAGAATTAAATATGTTGTTGAAATTCCGTGTTTGAAAAAATCGGATGACCGGAAGTGCGTTTTTACTGAAATGTATTTTTCAGTTTTCTGGTATTTTGTCGAAAACGGCTGCAACGATTTTCTTTAAAGGAGTAATATGTGCAATACATATAAAGAGCTATAACTTTTATTTGAAACATTACCCCTGATAATTTAAGGGGGCTTTTGGGGAAGGGTAGGGGTTATGTTAATTTCTAAAGAGCTATCATAGTTGATTAAACAATTCTACCATCCAAATAAAATTAATTAGAAATGAATAGATGGCCAAAATTCCGAATTTCAAGAAAATTAGTAAACCGGAAGTGCGCTTGTACAGAACAGTTTTTCAGTTTTCGACGAATTTCATTAAATGTGGTACACTAACTATAAAATTTGTCAATTTCAATTTTGAAAACTGGAGTAAGAGAAAGTTAGGTGAGTGTTTTACACCAGAGTTTTTTTTTTTATATTTAAATCCATCGTTTTTTATGTTTAAACAAAATCGGATAATATGAAACATATGACATTTTCTGACGGCAATTTACGAAGTTTTTAATGATAGATTTCTTTCAAAATTTGGAATTTTTAATGAAAGGTTTTAAATTAAATTTTATTCAATTTTTATGGAAAAAATGAAAATAAAATTAACAATTAAAAATTAAAATAAATTTTTATTAAATATTATGTTAATATTATTAGAAAGTAGACGAAAAAATATTTCTTTATTCAAAATTTATGGACACATATTGAAATAGGGGTGCCAGTATACACTATTATCTCCAGCAAATCTGTAAAATATATTGATTTGTTTGAACTGGTTAAGATTTAGGGAAAAGCTATGACAAATCCGAAGCAATCGACAAAGAGTATTTTACTGTTTTATGCCTGTATACAATGTTCAAATCAATCTCCGATTTTCTGCACAGATTTCTGTGACTTGCTTCATACACATACTAAAGAATCGGTAGCTACGAACGGCACTCTAACGGAAATACTGAAATTATTAACATGGAGATGATATACTGAACGATATACCCTGAACCTGAATGGGAGCCCGTCTATACTGACGGTTCAGAAAAGGATGTCAAAGAAAATGGTGTCTGTAGTATTTAAATTTGTCGCTCCAGCAAGGTACGTAACCAATTTTGACGGAGTAGCATATGGCAATTCTTTCAGTATTGGAAAAGAGTGCTGTTAATGATTGCCAGACCGTAATTTTATCCATGGCTAACACTGAGGGTTTTGAAAATCGGGACATGGGAGAGTGCAGAGGAGTTCTTATTGACCTCATAAAAAAACGACAAACAACCGTCAGACTTGGTACTTCAATGGAACTCAGGTCACTATGGTGTATGGGGTGTAGTGGAAGAAGCAAATGAAAAACTGAAATAATTTTGGAAAATCAATATAGTGAATTTAACTTCAATTTAAGTGTATTTTGGTGCAGTGAAAAGAGTCAGGTACTATTAATTTAAGGTCAATGCTATTGGAGATTCAAAGGGGCGAAAATCCGTTAGGGCAAGACAATACTACTTGGCAGGATTTGTTTTTTGTAGGAGAAACAAGGGCTACCAAGAAGAGCATTCTTTCACCAGTCTAAATTCTGCATTCACCCAGTAACATTGTCTCAGAAGTCGCTCTTTTAACATCAGTGCCAGTTTAGTGTTCGTGAACATTTGAGTTTAAATTAATCTAGCTTATTTCATTTATTGCAATCAACTTGTAATTGTTATTCACATTATTCAATAATTCAAATGTAGTCAAATTATTTATTGTTAGCAGTGATGACTTCTTCATTATATCTTAAACATATCTCTCTCTTAAAACATATACACACACAAGCTCCTTACAAAACCGCTCGTGCTACAATACACTACAAATATATATCTCACCAGTTACATTTCAGGGGTGTTAAGGAGGTGTATAGGTTGGCCAATGTGGACCAATAATTACAAAGGGAGTGCTAAATTACCATCTCAAGAGACACTGCCATCAGTTAGCGGAAGACAAGAAATGGGGCTCATTACGTCTTACTATCTTTCTTCTGACCTTTAACTTCCACGGTTTGGCAATCATATAGAACAATTCGCATCGTCATAATTTATAAAAATTAAGTTTCTTTTCAATTACGAGTATTCTTTTAAGTTCTTTTAATTGTCCTCCCCCCCCACATATTCATTGTTGAGCTTATTCTGAATTTAACGGTCTTCCAATTGAGTTGTGTCTCAGTCAAACATAATTAAAATTAAAAAATGGCGAAATATTTTTTCTCTTAAAAGTTATGGTTCTAGTTTTTATCTGCAGATATCGCTAGGGAAGAACCACTGAGCGGCGGCATGATCCCAGATGGTGGAAGCGGGTATGGTTTCGAATAACCTGAATTACCACATTTGTCCCATTAAGTAAACAGAGCTCTTGGACAGACGTTTATTCTGGGACCACTCTTGGAGGATCATACAGGGTTTCATACTTGGTGGCTGACAGATCTGGAGGCCTTAAGAGGAACTTAAATTTTTCCCAAATGAGTTAAAGTATATCTATTAATGTTTGAGAATTGGAATAAAGAGAAAGTGCTAGGAGTGTTTCACATTGAATAATTCTTCTATCCTTTTAAAACCATAAATACAGTTAGTAGTGGGGATAGTCCCAACTGGTAATGATACTATTTATTAGTTCAGAATGTACTACCTTCTGGTAGTGCAATAAATATTACCGGCACAGAAGTGGGGGCAAATGGAAATCATTGCATTTCTATATGACTAACCAATTATACTCGTACAGTATATATATATAAATATATACATAATATAAATTATCAACGTCTCTCTTTTTTTTTTAATTTTATTTAAACGTTTACGTTTACCAGCAGTGGGTAATATTTTGTATTCTTGCAAATATCTAATAAACTATCTAAGATGAATATGGAAGCATTTAAAATAGAAACAAAACCTATAAACTTTACATATGTACGCATGTATTATGTTTTTACGATAGCTATACTTGAAGTGCTTTTTCATTATTTTTTTTTTTCACCTTTAAGCGTTAAAATATATAATTAATAATTACTCTGAAGAGATGGCGTTTCGTATGTTTTCTGGTTTTTTTATAATGCTTGTTAAAAGTTCATATATTTTCTTACGATTTAATTAAGAATTAATTTATGTGGACAATTAGAATATGAATAAAAGAAAAAACATGTTTTTAATGAATAGTCTATTTGTGCATCCGTCCGAAATGTTTCAGGCTACAGCGGCCATTGTCATGTATGTAAAACACTTAAGCCTTCTTCAGGTTTGAGACCGCTTCAGTGGTTTATTGTAAAACCGAAGTTTCGCCTATATTACAATATGCTTGTTATATCTATAGCATGTTGTTTCCGTTTTAGAGGCGATACTGCCCTTAAGAAGCCTATTGTAATATTGGCGTAACGTCGGTTTTTTATAATAAAATCACTGACCTAAGTGATTTACAATATGTAACGCAGCCAATGGTGCCATCTAGCAAAGAAGGCAGGTACTTAAGGTTCTCCTAGTGGCCGCTGGGAACGCTGGCGGCGCTCTAGGTCTCTCTGGAGGAATCGAGGAAGTTCTAGAAGATTCCCCACCGGTATAAATAGTGGGACCGCAGAGAGTTGAGAAAGTTTTCCAGTTACAAACGAAGTCACTAGTTTGTAAAAAGTGAACAAAGTGAACTTTTGTGGCTCAAACTTTGAAGTAATTATTATTAAGTGTTGTATTTTGAAATTATTGTGTATAACAATAAATTGGTGTTTTCTTTATTGAAGATTAGAATATTTTATCTGTACAAACCCACTTAAAACTAGTTGCAGTAGCTAGTTTAGAGGGAAAAACGTTACAATATATTACATTTTATTAATATTATAGAATCGTATTATTTTGTCGAAATGATACTTAGAGGAAGACCATAACATTACCCTTCTATTTTTTTTTTCTTTAAATTTAAGGCGCGTCAACATCTATGGTTATTAGCGTCCGGAGACTTCTCAGTGTTCTGCCGGCCCCCGGATTATTCTCCGGTTACGGACAACCGGAGAGTGAGCTATAGCGTCTTCCAGGAAGTGAAAAACCCCTATAAAATGAATTTTCTTGGAAAATGAATTCAAAAAAAGTGTGTTAAACTATTAAATTTAAAGAAACATCCGTTTTGAGAAAAATAAACTGAAATCAATAAGGTAGTAATTCCGGATTGGTCGATTTTGACTGAAACTTAATCTCTGGGGTCACCTAGTAACATCTGAACGAAATATTCAGATCAATTTCCTACGATTTTCCATTTTTGTTTCTAGTACGCATCGAGACAGTAAAAGTTATTATATTGTAGTCCAGAAAAGAGACGCCAATAACATGGAACTAACCCTATGTAATACTTAAAATTTAATGCCAAATTCAATTAGAGCTAAATAGATTAACTTTTACTAAATATATTGGTTAACAAGTATTGTAAGGTAAAAAGTCAATACGTTTTGTTCCGTAAAAAAAAGTTTATTATACAATTTGAGCGAGCTTTCGACCTGGAAGCCAGGTCATTTTCAAGTTACCACACAATAATTGCATCATAACAAATAAACTTTTTTTTAATATAAATTAAGGCATTTTTGTCATATATGTAATACTTTTTAACCAATTCATTTAGTAAAAGTTTTTAAGTCCCCCCTCCCAAAACAAAAACAAATCAAATTTGTGTTATGGAAATAATTTTGTTTTGCGAAAAATATTATAAACGAGAGTTATATGTTTGTATATTTGTGAAATAACACATTCTAAGTTAAAGGAAATTTTGGAGAAGAGAAAATTCCAAAAATTATTCAAAAATCTTTTCTGTATAATCGATTTTGGTCAAGTTTGGAATTCGTTTAATGTACATTAAATACGGAAAAACCATATATTTTACTGAAGTGATACTTTTGAGGAAAGCTTAGCGCTAAAGTGATGGGCTTTTTTATATTTATATTCAGTATAGAAAGTTTAAAGACTCGAGAAAAAACTAAAAAGCTATTCAGTAAAGCCACACTTCCGGTTGATGGATTTTCGCTCGAAACGTTTATGCCAGATGCGGTGCTATTATCCAAACGGAATATCAAATTTATGCTTACTGTGATATTTTTTCGTTTTTCAGATATTTTGTTTTCACACGCACACAAATAAAAACATCGCTAAGAATCATCTTTTTTTTATTCGTAATCAGGCGGAACTTGTATTTCCGGTGAAAATTTATACGGTAGCAATACTTCCTCCTCTTGACGGAGTTGCTTGCGAGCTGTAATACAGTAAACACGTATAAAAGTGCGCTCTGTGTTTATAGATAAAATTGAGTTAATAAGACTAAGATTTATTTTGTGATTTTTGTACCAAATTGTAGAGATTTGTAGGAATTTCATACTGTGAAAGTTTCAAAGAAAAATTTACATTTTTCTCGAAGTTATAACGCTTTGAAGTAAAATCCAAGGTCACGGAGGTGAATTGTGGAATATAACTAAAATAAGTGTATATATAATACTTTGAACTCTCGCATGCTTTAAGTGTTTAACACAAGTAAATTAATTACTTGTTTTACTATACTTTTTCGTATAATTAAATAATATTCGATTTTAAAGAGATGTATTTAAATCATGAGTATTCAGGCGAAGGAATTTTCTTTACTCTTTGAAAAGTTGAAAAACGAAATTAAATTTGATGTAGAGCAGATAATAAAGAAGGAAATTAATAATTTGAATTTATCATTAATATTGGAGGAACAGGAAAGAAAATACAAAGAATTAAAACATCAAACACCAAACTTGGTGCTTAAAGAGACTGTACTTAAAGAAAGTCGTATTATAGAGTCTGTTAGAAGGCAAACAAACCTGATATTTTTTGATATTGAGGAGTTGGCGGATGACAATTCGGAAAAATTGGAGGTTTGTATAATTGATTTATGTTGCAATGCCCTCTCTATTGAAATTAATAGAACGAATTTGAATTTTCTAAGAAGAATTGGTATGGCCAGCAATAAGGTGCGACCTGTTATGGTTTCGTTTCTATCAAATATTCAGAAAAGAAAAATGCCGCTAAATTCACCAAGATTGAAAGACACCAGGATATATATATCGGAAGATTTGGAAAGGAGTCCTAAGCTCTACGAAAAGAATTAATACAAATTCAAGCTAAATTGAAAGAGTAGGGCTAAAATTGTAAAGTTCGAAGAAATGGGCTTGTTATTAATGGGAAGTTTGAACACTATTCTGAACAGAAAGGGAACAGAGGTGTAGTTGGCGATGAAGAAGATGAAGAAAAAGGTAAGGTAGTGGAGAAATTAAGAAGAGAAAAGTCATGGAAACTCAAGAACAGGCTTCTGGGATAGCAAGAGAATTTGCCCGTTCCCGTAGTGACTCCACCTCCTCCACAAAGTCGAGCAAAAAGTAACGGTTATCAGCCAGGTAAAAATATAATGGAAGTTTCGGTCAATGATAAAAGTTTTGTTAGTGATTACTATAGTAATTTCAGCGCTGTTTCATATAATTTTTGTGGATTAAAAAGTAAATTATGTAATATTGAATGTTGTGATTTTTTAAGGGTATATGATGTATGTATTTCTTTCTGTTTGAGACATTTTTAGTTGAAGAAAGCTCATTTTTAATTTTCAAAAAGATATTTATAGATTATGAATTAAAATTTCTCCCAGTTATTAAAAATATAATTTTGGTAGAGCAAGTGGAGGATGTCTATTTGGCTTTAAAAAGGCACTAAATAAGCAGAATTCTATTAAATTTATTAATATTTTAAATATTGAAGTGTTACAGGTAAATTGTAACAACAGTAATTATTATTGTATAGTTACGGTCTATTTAAATTGTAATAACTGGCAGCATGGTTTTCAGAATCTCTGTAATTTGGATGAAATATATTCTAAATCTAAGTTCATTTTAATGGGCGATTTTAATGGAAGAACCAGTAATTCACAGTGTATTCCAGAATATTTAATGACATGTGAAAATGAAATTGAAATAAGAAGGAATTCTAAAGATACGGGGCAAAATGAACATGTTAAAACCCTGTTATCTTTCTTTGATGACTTTAATTTAATCGTAATTAATGGGAGAATCAGGAGGGACAGACATGGTGAATATACTTTTATTGGTGGGCAGGGGTGATCTGTTATAGATTTGTGTGCGGTATCGGCGGATATTGTTTCTGATTTGTTGAAGTTAGGCCCGTGCCATCTACCAATTGTTATTAAGGTTAAGACAGTGGAGAACAAAATGGAGTTTGTATTGGGCTTCTTCCTAAACTGAAATGGAATTCTTGTAATAAAAATCGTTATAGTAAAGAAGTAGAAAGAAAGTTAACCGAATGTAAGAGTTGGTCTGTCGATCCACTGGAAAATTTAAACCAGCTAATAAATATAATACCTGAATATGCTCATTCATACAATGCATTCAATTACATAAAAAATACATTAAATACATAAAAATTATAAACAGCAATGGTTTGATAAGGAGTGTCTACTTGCTCGTATCAGGGTATTTAAGTTACTTAAAAATTATAGAAGGACTGACTCGTTTACAATAAAAAATGCCTACGTTAAAGCCAATAAAAATTATAAAATTATGTGTAAACAGAGGAAAAGGGAATATATAGATAGAATCATTTTTAAATTTAGAGAAGTAAGAGGTTCAAAGGATTTTTGGAATTTGGTTCGGGTTTTTAAAAATAAAGACTTTCATACGGACAAAAATATTTCGGTTAATGAGTGAGTAAATTACTTTAGGAACATGCTAAATCCCCCGTTGAATGCGGTTAGGATATGTTATGCTGAACCTTACATTCTAGATGATGTACCTGACTCTCCTTTCCTGATGTCTGATTTAGTTAAAGTCCTTAATAAAGCAAAAAATAATAAAGCTCCAGGTACAGACAGAATACCGTATGAATTTTTCAAAAATAGCCAAATAGTTTTTTGGAGATGCTCTTGGCCATATTTAATAAGTTATATAATAAGGGCATAACTCCTAACTGTTTCAAAGAATCAATTATTTTTACACTACATAAAAAGGGCAGTAAGAGTGAGGTAGGCAATTATCGGGGTATCTCTTTTGGGAATACTGTCGGTAAGCTGTTTGCTGGGCTGTTACTAGAAAGTATAATAGTATGGGCGGATAAATATAGTGTGTTGCGGGAGTTTCAAGCGGGCTTCAGAAAGACCTACCCCACAATGTTAAGTGCGCTTACACGGGAACCTGTACAACCGTCTGGCGTGACAAGGGCCTATCGAAAAGTTTCGGTACCACCATGGGAGTAAAGCAAGGCTGTTTGCTCAGTCCCATCCTATTCTCCTTTTTTATAAATGATGTAGAAAATTTTGTAGATGGTGGGATTCGAGTGTGTGATACTCATATAAAATTGTTGGCCTATGCGGACGATTTGGTTTTGGTTGCTTCGAATAGAGTTTCCCTACAGAAAATGATCAATTCTTTTAAGGAATACTGCTCGATGTGGAACCTGCTGATTAACTTAAACAAGTCCGTGGTAGTGGTGTTTAGGAATGGGGGTAGGCCGGCAAAGCAATAGAAATGGTGGTTCGGTAGTGAACGGATTGAGGTGGTGAAGAGCTATAAATACTTGGGGGTAACCTTGACTTCGGGCTTAGCATTTGAAAAACACTTGCAGGAAAAAGTTACAAGCGCTAAGTTTGCTCTGAACGCTTTTAAAAATTTAATATTAAATAAATATGTTCCGTTTTCCTCTAAATTGCAATTGTTTAATGCTGTATCCAGATCAGTTATATGCTATGGTGCACAAGTATGGGGTTACACAATGTCCAGTCTAGTGGAATTACCCCTTAAGTATTTTATAAAAAAAGTTTTATATTTGCCAGCTCGGGATTTCATTGCCTATCTCGAGTCTGATATTGTTCCCACATATCTATATACACTGAAACTTCATCTAAAGTATATTCATAGATGTATGTCCTTGCCATCACACAGGTATCCAAATTTATTTGTCAACGAGATGATAAAAAAAAAAATTTTGGTTCACTGACTGGGAAAAATCATGTAATTCTTATGACGTGAGTTTGAATGGGTTAGTAAGTGGTAGTGTGATGAACTCGGAACTGTTAGATTAAATAAAAAAACATTTTATTAATAAATACAAGATGTGTGCTGACAATAGTCATCGTTATATTATATATAAACAATTATCAACGAATAACCTAGTAATTAATAGTAATCTGGATACTAGGTCAATCAGCTGGATTATAAAAGTTCGGGGTGAGCTCCTACATTTAAACAAATACTCATTTAATATGCAGATAAAATTATGTTCCCTTTGTAACTGAAATGAAGAAGAAGATTGTTTTCATTTTGTAGCCAAGTGCCCAATACTAAATGAGTTCAGGAATTAATATTTCAATGAAAAAGAGCTTAGCGCCAGTGAATTTATGAACTGTTTATGTGGAGAAAACTGGGTTGGCCTGGCTAATTATTGTAAATTTGCATGGCAGTATAGATACGAGTTAGTCCTAGAATTCAACTAAGTCCAATGGTTCTGTTTAAGGTGTTGTTTTTATTTATATTTTGTTCTAATATTAATACATGTATTTTATATAAAGCTGGCAACTCCTCTGACGGACCAAGAGCATAGTCTGACTGTAATATTTTCATTTTGCTATAATATTGTAATTTTTCAAATAGAAATAATCCGTTATTATTATTATTTACTACCTCTTATTAATACGAGTAAGAGAAAATAAAAATCTGTTTGACGGGATATATCTATCTTAAACTGAAAGAAATTTCAGAAGCTTAAAACTATTCAAATTTCACTTTAAACACCAGAACTGATAATTTTTCATCGATACTTATAAAAGTTCGATTATTAATTTAGATATATATTATAATGTAGACAGTTTAGTCTATTGACATATGATAATCAGATCTTTCCTCCAGGCTGTGGGAGTGGTGTATTTTTATTTTATTTTATTTTTTTTTTGTTATGACATTTCAAGATTTCAATCTGCCCTCTTCAAGTATATCATTCTTTTTTTAAATTTTAATATATTATAAATAATTTTATGCATGAATATATAGCATTTTAATTCATCATTAGTTTCTCATCTTTTTTTTTTTTTTGATTCATAAACTGAATTTATTAACTATCCGAGAAAAATCATGAATATTAACAATTACTATTTTTTTTTTAATAATAATTAACTATTTAATAGTGGAGGGGATTATTAAAAAGAAATGCAAAAATATTAATTAAAAAATATATATATGTATATAATATTATATTATTGAATAAATGTGGTTTGCCAAGTTGATTTAGAAGCGGTACCACCCGTAGGCGACATCAAACACTTGTTCGTCTATATTGTAATGAGCTATTCAGGTAGCTATTCCACTGTCCAGTTTTGCCAACATAGATATTAAAAAAATAATATATAAATAATCAAAAGAAGCTTACAAACATTTTAATTAGATATATCAAAATACCACCACTCAGTAATAGTTTTTATATATAATTAGAATATTTATTAAGATTTATTTAAATTTAGTTGAACAGATGAATGTTCTCTTTTTTTTCCAACAGCTGACAAAATAATATATATATTTTAAATTCCAGCTGTCAAAGATTGAAGATAATATATTTTTGTTTTCTCTTAATGTTAGCGAGGAAGTGTTGCCCTCCGATGTTGAGTTTTCCAGGAAAAAATATTATTTGAAGGCTCCTGAGTCCAAGAAAAGTGGTTTTTAGAAATAAGTGTTTATATGGTCTGCATAACTCAAAAATGAAAAATAGTAGATAGTTTAAACTAGATTATTTTTTCTCACCCTTGACGACCTAATAGGTCAAATGGTGAAACCCAAAATCCTTCCTTCCAACAACTCCACGGAGCCCCCATGCCGCCATTCCTTCCTGGACGTCCTCCATCCACCTCTTGTTGGGCCTTTTAGTTACCTTCGTCCACTTGGCCTGTATTCTAACACTCGGCCATCGCTCATTTCTTATTCTCCTTGCATGACCGCACCAGAGCAATCTTCTTGTTTCGATTGAAAACAATAGATTTTTTCCTGCATGTACGCGATCCCGAATTTTGACATTCCGAATTCGCTGCAAATGCGAAACACAGCAACTTCTCCTCCAAAAATTCATTTTTAGGGCTAAGAGCTTCCGAGCCATTTTCTTTTTTGTTGCCCAAGTTTCGCAAGCATAAAGGGTTGTACCCAACAGGAAAGAGTTATAAATCTTTCTTTTAGTAGACAGGCTAAGATTTTTATTCCATAGTCAGAGTTCAATATGCTTAGAACCTTTCTTCCTTGATTTCTTCTCATCTGGATGTTCTTGTCAGAAGAATACTCACCACTCTAGATACTAGCGAGATACTTACACTCTGAACTGCGTACTAAATTCCAGTCCTCTTTAATAGGAAGGACGTCCACCCCACTTTTGAAGGCCATGTATTTTGTTTTGACTCTGTTGACTTCTAAACCCCAAGCGGAATAAGTTTCGTCCACTTTGCGCATCATGTAACTGAGATCCTCTGGATTCGATGCGATCACAATTTGGTCATCCGCGAACTGTAGGTTGTACAGGCAACTATCTTCATTTATTTTTATCTCCATTCCATGGCACTTGCTCTTCTAGTCTCCACCCGGGAATCTGACAGTTAAGGGTTTGGTCAAAATCAGACTTGATTTGTTGGTTATGAACTTGGACTTAATAACTGGGAGGCCCCCAGTTCAAGTCACTGCTAAATTGATATCGGTTTGAAAAATCTGGTGCGAAACAGTCACACGACTTTTTCATATTGCCGCTTACATAATGTAATAATGTAATAATATGTAATTGCCCAAATTATTTCAAACTTAAAATTTTTACTATATATTTTATTTGGTCTTTAATTTTTTATCAATGGGAGAATCTAAATTCAATTCAATGACTTTTTTGTGGAAAGCATTACCTCCCCCCCCCAAACTTCTTTAAATGAACTTTCATGAATAAAGTTACCATCAAAAGTGGTAGGCCTCGGTATTCATAGTTAGCGTATCAAATTTAATGACATCTGTTGGTGATTTTATGGACAAAAAGTCGTAGAAAGCAGAAAAATCGTAGAACTGGGGAAAAAGGTTAAGTAAAAACGCACTTCCGGTGAAATCGGATTTTCTTCAAACTCGGTATTATGGCAACATATTTCATTCTAATTAATATTATTTAAATGATAGAATTGTATAATAAACTAAAATAGCACTTTAGAGGAAAAACATAACCCCACCCCACTCGCAAAAATTCTTCTTAAATGAATTTTTCCGAAAGAAATGTTTTAAATAAAAGTTGTAACTCTTCATAATATGACATGTGTAGTTGATATACTCATGTTTAATGAAAAATCCAAATTAGTAACGTGGTATTTCCGGTTGTTGAACATTTTGACAGATAATTTCCTTGTCGGTGCCACAAGGGCAAACTGATCATCAATTTTGAACATTCTGCGATTTTAAACTTCTTTGAGCTTTGCTGACTAAACACATACACACACGCACACGCACAGCATTTTAAAAAATCACATTGTCGTACTCAGGTGACCACAAAACCTGTGTATCCAGTGAAAGCGCGATATAGAAAATTTGACATGATCGAATACTTCCAATTTTACAACTGGAAAAGGAAGTAAAAGTGTCAAACGATTGGGCTTTCACCCCCCTCCCCCCCATGAATATGTCCAGACATATTCATTATTCCTTTTTTATATTCAGAGTAATTAAAAACTCATTTATTATTTAAAAAGGCTGTTTTAGATTCTTATTTTTATTTATCATTTCGAGATTATTCAATGGTAGTTGGATGTCAATTGCGCCTGAAAAAGTAGGCATTACTTTACTAATTTTATATAACCTATGAACATATAAACTGAGTTGAAGCCCACAGTTTTCATAGAAAACAAAACATAATAATGTTTTGGGGGGCCAACTCCCTTTACTGTTTCATGATAAGATGGCCAACTTCTAATAATGCGGCCAACGCTGGAACCAGTACATACTGGTTAAGCTTTAAAATTTTTTTATTTTAGTGAAGTCAACATCTGTGGTCATTTAGCGCCCGGCCCCTTCTCAGTGCACTGCAGGCCTCCAGACAGTGTTCTCTCGTTACAGATAACACTGTCCATCACCGGACAGTGAGCTGTAGACACTCCTAGGAAGAAAAAATCTAAGGGTAGCACAGGTGGACTCGAACCTGGTCCCTCCGCGTGGGAGTCCAGAATGCAAACCACTTAGCTATTCCCTTCCCTTAAGCTTTAAATTAACAAGATTATTAATTATCAGCTGATCCAAATTAAACAAAATAAAAACATAGAAATTTAATTAAATAACAAAAAACAAAAAAAACGAACGGTGTTGAATATTAAAAAAAGCAGTAATAGAAAGAAGTATGGGTAGAGATAATGTAATACATAAGAATTAAAAACAAAACTCAAACTACAATATTAAATCAGTAACACCAAAATAACCTTACCCCATAGATTTACATATTTTAATGAGGAACCTCCTCCTTATTATTGCTTTCAGTGTTCTAGAGAGAGATTATACTTCTTCTGTATTCTTGCACCCTCAAGAAATTATTCCTTCTTCAAAAAGTTGTATTTAATAATAAAATGAAAAAAAAGAAATAAATAAATAAGATGAAGGACTTTTGTACCACTAAACTTTGATCATTATTCCTTTTTTATATTCATAGTAATTAAAACTCATTTATTAATTAAAAAGAGGTTTCGGATTCTGGTTATTTTTATTTATCATTTTGATATTAAATAATATATTCATTTATGGATTAAATAACTGTCTGTATATGATGAGAAGGTCTACTTTGAAATTACACCTTAATATCACTCATACCTATTATATATCTAAAGCTTCTTTATAAAACAGTTTCAATCCTTGAGAAATCGAAAGCTCTGGTTGTGACACACAGACGACTTTCTATTACTTCAATTGGCGACAATGTCATAATTCCATTCAAGTTCCCTTCAAAAGTGAATTTTTTTCTTTTTAGTTTACTTGTCCTTAGCTTAACGTAACAGCTTCCCCCAGGAATGTGTTAGTTTTTTTTTTTTTGCATTACAACCCTAAAAGGGATCTGGCTTCCTCAGTATTTTTTCTCCACTTGAAGGGAAGGGATTAGGTCAGTGGTAGCGCGCTGGACTAGCAATGCGGCGGTCCCGGGTTCGAGTCCAGCTGCTGCCCTTAGATTTTTCCTTCCTAGGAGCCTCTTACAGCTCACTGTCCGGTGATGGACAGTGTTGTCTGTAACGAGAAAACACTATCCGGAGGCCGGCAGTACACTGAGAATGCTCCGAACTTTGGGGTAGCTATAAGAGCCCAGAAGGGCTTTGGATAGCCTAGGGCTTGGTCCCTCCCCACAGACAATTAATTAAAAATTCCTCCACTTGATCCTGTCCAATGCTCTGAACTTCCATCTTTTTACCCCGATCTGTCAAAAGTCATCTTTCGCTTCTTCCAACCACTTTATTCTCGATCTACCTTTCTTTCTTCTTCTTTCAGGCTTGTTTCTATAAGCTGGCTTAAGATAGAATTCGTATCCATTCGCTCTACAATGTCCCAGCCACATAAGCATTTTTACTTTAATTTCCGCTACTAGATCTGATGTCGCATTTAAACACATTTAGCTCCTGATTATTTCTTATCTTCCATACCCCCATTCTCCCAATTTAGTACCGAATATTGTTTGTAGAATTTTCCTCTCCTAAAGAGCTAGAATAGCACATACATTTCGATTAAGTATCTAACCCAATTTAGAAGCTTATACTTTCTCGAAATGGTCTTATAATTCATTAGTCGTTTTATTGCGAAGTAGTACCTGGTTGGCTGCAGCTAATCTTTCCCACACTGCGCTCTATAACTCTGGTTGGAAATATAGTAAATATATTTGCACTTTCTTCCATTTGAACTTACATATTATAAACCGATAATTTGTGTTGTCAAACGTTGATGCTAATTTGTACTTACTTCTGCCATAATTTATCTTAATAAACCCAGGGACTCTGTTTTCTTTTTGTTTTTTTAAAAAAAAGCTATGAACTGTCCTTCCAATAAGGATGACATCTTCCGCTTACGCAAAATACTGTCTGGATCGATTAAAGATCGTCCCATTGGGGGTTTGCAATTCTAATTATTTTGTCCAAATTAAGGTTGAATGAACATCATCTTGTCCAAAGTCTTCTATCTACGTAAAATACTTCTGAGCATACTCACATATACATTGACGAGTGAGTTGTTTAAACAATTGAAGTTTAAAGAAAAATTATTGAAGCTTTTTCTGAAAAATCTCGAAATAATCAGAGAACTATTTTCTTCAAAAATAGAATGCTATCAGTAACTTAATACTATATTAACTTCTATATAAGGTAAAATCGTACAAGTGGCGTACTTGAGGAAAATTTAACTCCTTATATTCGTTAAAAACAAACACGCAGAAAAGTGGGGTGTGGGTGGGAATCATAAAATTACATTTCCGGTCATCCGATTTTCCTAAAACTTGATATTTCTTGCAACAGAAATAGTTCTTATTAATTTTATGTAGATCATACGTAGTTGCCTATAATTTAATGAAATGATTTCTTTTCTGGTAGCCCAGCTCACTCCTTCCTTCAGAACCAATCTAAATTAATTCTCCCAGGAAAATGTTGGCAAATAAAAGCGATAGATCTCCATTTACTTAGTGTGTACAGTAAGTTAAAAAAAAAGAAAGCAAAAGAAATCGTTGAAACCGTTTTGAGAGAAAATCACTTAAAGAACGGTAAAAGCCATTCATTTCGTAAAATACTTCAGATACTTCCGGTTGACCGATTTTTGTGTAAGCTCTTATTATCGTATTCCCTGGAAAGCACCTATACTAATAAGAAATTTCAACTTTCTGCGAATTTTCCTTTTTTTTAAACAATTTTTACTCTTTCTTACTCCTAGTAAGAGAAATGTGTGTGTGCTAACAAAATATCTCAAAAAAGCGAGAGCCAAGGTTAAAGAAAATTCGGCAAGAAAACAGAGAACCTCAACAGTCAAAACATGTATTTCCGATAAAAACTCAAGTTCGAAAATTTGATTCGATCACAATGTTCCAACTCTTAAGTATAAGAGAAATTAAAAGTTGATATTTGCTGTTAAAATTAGAAACAATTTTTGCACTTTTCTCTTAATATTCAAAGAGAAACTATTACCTCTCCTTTTTAAATTTTCATCGAAATAGACAAATCAAATAAAAATGGTTTTATCTTAACGATATAATGAAAATGCTGAAATTTTATCTGTTTGTTTATCTTTTATTTTATTTATTTTTTTTTTAAATTTTGCTTCAACAATTTCTCTGTGTGGAGAAAAAAGTAGTGAAATAATAGAATAACCAATCTGTCTTCTTTTCATTGACTTTTCGCGTTGTAATTTTTTTTGACTCAACCATTTTTCCAATTGGTCGTTCAATTTTTTGAGCTCGTGAGTATTTCTTTTGTGAGCAAGTTTTTTCTTTTTTTTTTTTTAACAACTACATAGGTCACCCGTGTATATAGATGACGAATGACATCAGTGCATACGGACGGACATACAAGAGCGCCTAACTATGCTAGCGACGATGTTTGACGCGGTAAAAAGGCGATGGTTTTTTTCTTTTTTTTTTTTTTTGGAAGGGGGATGGCGCTCGCGAAAGGTTTGGTAGAAATGAAATAGGGGGTGGGGGTGGAAAAAAAAGAAGAAAAATTGGAAACGAGTTGCAACGGCCGGGAATAGAAATGGTATTGAAGCGCGCCCACCAGCCGCCAAGCGTGGGGATGAGAAAAACGAGTTTGATGATTGATGCGGCTACTAATAAGTGGGACATGGTTTGTGTGTCTGTCCTATGTACGTATGTATTTGTTTGTATGGAGAAAAGCACAGGGTATATAGTAGGAGAAAGAGTGAGGTTTTCGTCATGGTAGCAAACAGATGTACGGGGGTTAGGAGGAAAAAAAATAATAATAATAAAAAAAAGAAAACCCCTAAAACTGATGAAAAAATTTCAAAACTAACACAAACATTGGCATCCTCTTCACCGCACCGTAGTGTTCCTAGTCTTCAGCGTCCTCATTCCTGGTCAAATCCCGCTACTCCGGCTCTCTTGTCGCTCTAAGTTACACTGGGACAACAAAAAAAAAAAACAACAAAAAATTGTGTGCAATTCTTTTTCAGGGTTGCCCCTAGGGGCGCAGTAGAAAAGTGGACATGAAGCGGCTGAAGTTTTTTTTTTTTTTTTTTTAAATTCTGAGGGCGGAGGTTTAGTAACAAACATGTGTGGTGGCGGGAGGGATATAACTCCTTTCTCTCTCTTTCAGTCCTACTGCCTCCAGCTGCCTCCGTTCCTGGGTTAACGGTTTGAGTGAAAACAAAAAATTGTCCTGTCTGTGTATACAAACCAAGCTGCGACCTACACAAGTGGGTGCAGAAAAAAAAAAAATACATACCCAGTTACCAACAGTATTTGCTAGGAGTAGAAGAAGGGTTATCAATGGAGTACTCGTCGGGTTATTGATGCTTTTGGATTACAACACACCTGTATTATATACATTCGTACACCTCCTCTTCCAAGTGCCTCGTGCTCTAATATTGCGCTTCTATCATTTCTTTTTTTCCTGGGTTTTTGCTATTTTCAATTATTGCAAGATACAAGTTAATTTTTGCATATGCGTGAAATTATTCAAAAATAAACAAAACATATATGCTTGGCAAGGAACGGAGTCCTGCAGAACCTGGCAGGTAGAAGTCATGGCGCTCTAACACTTATGTCTTGCCCCCCCAGCCCCACCCACAAGCACTCCTTCAATAGCAGTAATAATCGCAACTTCATGTTCTGTCAAAATTTACTAAACTAACTTTTTCACCGAAAATATATGTTTTGAGGTCCCCTGAATGCAAAAACAAGTGTCAAACTACCAATAGAGGTAGATAAGAGAATGATTACACTGTACAGAGCGAATAATAAACAAACATATTTGGATTTTACCTTAGAACTACCTACAAAAACAACTTTTTCAGAAAAATAAGTCAAATAGAAGTGTTAGATACTTTTGTATCTATGCTACAAGGACGTTTCAAGTTTAAAGAAAATCGTTATAACCGTTTTGAAAATTCCAAACAACTCAAAAAAACCTATTCTTGTTAAAAAAAATCGCATTTTTGGTTAACCGATTTTCTCAAAAAAGTCTGAAATCCTATCAATGCTACTAATGTGTATGAATATTATATAGGTGGTAAAAACTATATATTATACAGAAATGGTACTGAAATGGTACTTTAATGGAATGCATAACGTTACTGTTCCCCTAGAAACCCCCCTCCCCAAATTAATTCAAATAAAATGTTTCAAATAAAAATGTTAGATTGTGTAAATATGTAAATTGTGATGTGTAAATATTATACAAAGTTTAAAGAAAATCGTTAGAATTGTTTTCCGAGAAAATCCAGGAAAAATTGAATAAACCTTTTAGTAAAGTCGCGCTTCCTGTTGATGGATATTGCCTCCAAATCTATTCGTCTTTGATGCCGTGGTTGTGTCTAAATGGAATACTAAGTTTGAGCTTTTGTTTTTTGTTTTTGAGTTATTCTGTTAAACACCCACATACGCAGACCAATCGCTAAGAGTCTTCGAAACAAGTATTTCCGGTGAAAAATGAATTTCGAAAATCTGGCACGATCGCAGTGTTTCCTGTTACTCGATAGGAGTCAGAACAATATATCACAAGAAGTTTAAAGAGAGCTTGAAAATTTCACTTCAAAATTCAAATTTTTTTCTTATTGAAATGTGGAGACACTGTGATTACTTTTAGCCTCTAAAAGATTAAAAATAACTATTATGAACTACAGCCTTAAAAGTACAACTTAGCCATTGATTTTTAGGGAATATTAATTAACTTTGTCACATTATACAATAAATTGTTATTGAGAAAATTAATTTTCCTAGAAAAATTTGGTAAATAGAAGTGTTAAGACTTATATTGTGTAGTATGTGTAAGAGGATCCAATGAGAGGGATCCAAAGCAGAGAGAGAGAGAGAGAGAGAGACAGACAGACAGACAGACAGTCTCATTCCCTAGTTTAGGCCAGACTGGAGTGGGAGAAACTGTTTAAATACAGCTGTGTTAGCCATAGCAGGGAGTCTACCGACAATCTTGCAGCAGAGTTCATACAGCAGTCACAACGTGTCATCAACCTTTCTCTTTACCTCTCAATACCATTTTATATTATATTTTAGTGTAAAGTCCAAGCAGTTTGTGCTACTTTTCGAATATATAGTGTTCACCCATACTTTTAGTTTATTTATCTATACAGCCCATTTTCTCTCCTACACTAACCCATTATATTGGTGGCAGCGGTGGGATGATGTAATAGGATCCTTCTCTTCGGATCCTATTACATATGAATTCAAATATTAAAGAAAATTCTTGGAGCCTTTTTGAGAAAATCGTAAAAATAGTAAAAACTAAAAAATCCATTCCGTAAAGTCCATACTTTTGGTTTCTTTTTTTGGGTTACTTTTGGGTGATAACCAATAAGAATGTTAAGTACGAAGTTCCTGTGTATATTCGTTTGTGAGTTATGCTGTACTTTACTAGAAAGAGAAAGGGTAAGGAAAAAGAGTTTATTTTCTTAAAAAAAACAAACACTTTAAGGTGTTCAGGTTATCTCAAAACTTGAACTTGCGGTGAATTTAAAAAATTCCATAATCATATGATTGTAATAATTGCACGATTTGCAGAGAAAGTAAAAATATAGACGCAGAGAAGAATAGGTTGTAAATGAGGAAGCTAAGAGGGAAATAAAAAAGTTTATCTTTACATGAAAGTAAAGCATCTGTTAAGTAAACCACTTGTTGCGTTTGGCCCTGTTTGGTTCATTTAACAACCTCTCTGACTTTTCCTTTAAGCTTCCTTTAGACAAATTCCAAAGAGCGTTCTTTTCTTTTTTTTAACTCAGTCAAGCTATACTTCCTCTTTTTTTTTCTGGAGAAGAGATTATCGCAATTTTATCAGATTTTAGAAATATGTAGTACTCTTCATAATAGACATGTTTTCTGGCGTCTTTAATCGTAATTTTTTTTTTCTTATTTTCTCCAAATCTGTGTAAGAAGGAGCACAATCTTTTGAAAACCATAATTTACAGGAAATATTTGTTTGAAGCAGATTTCATTGTGTAAACGAACGGGAAAGTTGGGGAGGGGGATAGACGGGACGAGCCTTGGTTTCAGGAACACAGGATTATTTATTTATCTATTCACTATATTGCAATAATCATATACTGAGTCTAAATTTATACATACAAGGAATAATTTTCTTATTAACAAGCAAAACGTGACTATTACGGATCCAATATTAATTAAGGTTTCAATCATAAACGATATGTTCTACGTAAAATTACAACTCTGATATTTAACGAAAATAATTAAATCTTAATTAATGGGAAATTACTAAGATAATTACTCTAATTATTGAATGTAAGTTTTAATTTATCTGGAAACAAACTTACAAACTACAGGTGAAATAGATCAAGCTAATATAGAACAATAAAAGTAACCGGAATTCTATGTAAACTATCGGAACATTTATTTTAAAGCTTTGCCAGAAGTGATACAGAAATGCTACTCACCCAGCACACAGGCACACAGCCACAAGCCACAATTCATCACTGCATAGGAAACAATCGTCACCACTGACTGACTCTCTTCAATTCGCTCTCACGGCTCCAGGAATCCACTCTAAAGAGGGGAGAATTGCCGAGTCAGCAATTTCTATATCATCTCTGGCAAAGCTTTTGCTACTCTACTATTAATTACTTATATTTAAATAACATTATTTACATTTGTTGGTTACAATTGAAAAACAGATTTCGAGAAAATGTCTGAAAAACTGAAAAAAAAAAATAAAGAAAATAAAATTTTAGAAAAGTCGCACTTCCGTTTGATAGATTTTTTTGCTCAAAAATTTTCATGTCAGATGCGGTGGGTGATACTATTTAAAAGGAATCAAGTTTTGAGTTATCTGCGATTTTGTGTATTGTTTTTGAGATATTTGCAAACACACAATACTTCTTCTTTTACTACGCGTAAAAGAAAGTAAATTTGGAAACAAGGAAAAGAGTTCAACCATTGGAGAACTGGAAAACAACATCTTGTCAAATGCTTAAGGGAAAAGAAATTCACCGTAGGACAAAAGAAAAGAAATGAACTCCAATGGAGCAGAGAATTGGAAACCATATTCTTAAAAACGAAAGATATGAATACCCCGAATGTTATAGTTAACTTTGTGTGATGGTACACCAACAAGTAAAAATAAATAAAACAAATTAAAAAGAAAGAAAAGA
Source organism: Triatoma infestans (assembly GCA_011037195.1). Lineage (NCBI taxonomy): Eukaryota > Metazoa > Arthropoda > Insecta > Hemiptera > Reduviidae > Triatoma > Triatoma infestans. Next base: position 128,339 of record JAAEAF010013780.1, on the reverse strand, counting down.
AAAAAAAAATTCAGCTGACTGTGATCAGTTTTGCCAATATATCTCTATTAAAAAAAAAATATCTCTATCACTGTTATATGCTACAATAAAATGCTCCCAATAAAACAATACAAAAAAAAAATAAATAAATAAAAAATAAAAATAAATTAAAAATACGGTTTCTAACTATATATTTATTCCATATATTTACAGATATTTACTTCTATTTTTTTTCCTTTTATGTATACTAAGCTTTTTTATATATGTAATGCATTATATATATATATATATCAGTCCTGTACGCCGCTTAGCTCTATTTTTGTTGCTTCCATTTCTATCTCTATCTAAACCTGTCTGAACCAGAATATACTCAAACAATATTCCCTCTGACTCTCTCTCTCTCTCTCTTCTTCCTGATTAGTAATTGTCTGCCATTTTATTTTTTATTTTTTTTTAGTTACTCCAACCATAATTTTTTTTGTTAAATAAAAAAAAAAATTGCAAGAGAAAAAATACGAAAGAAGACGAGGAGGGGAGAAGGGAAACCTGGTTAGCCATCATTGGACAAAGGAAAAAATCCCCTATACCTACTATATTCGCATATATATATATATATATATATATAAATGTGTGTGTGTGTGTGTGTGTATTTGGTATGTTATTACCTTACCGACTAAACCATATGACTCTATATATGTTATAAAAGATATATATATAGTATGATTCAAATTTAAATGGATTTTTTTTTATATATATCATATATATTTGTACCAAGATATCACAATGGCAGTGGAATAAAAAAAAAAAAAAAAAAAATTAAAAAGTAAATAAAAATTCACCAACAGTACATTAAATCTTTATACAGTTAACTCTGGGATAGGTTGGCTAACATGACATACTGTAGATTGGCTAAATCCTCAGGTTTTTTTTATTATATATATATAAAATAAAATAATATAAAAAGAGAAATAGAGAAATTAAAACAAAAAAAAACGAAAAAAGAATCTTGTAAATGTAATGTATTATTTTATTTTATTAAAACAAAGTTGAAACGGAAGTATATGTACGTATATATACATGTATTGGAAGAAAAATTAATTTTGGAAAGAAGCACTGCAATCTCTAGATAGAATTTTCACAATAGTTTATTGTTTTTTTTCAAATCGGAAATAACCGGAAATACATATTTTGTGAGATCTAGAGATCGAAAAAAGTTTTTTTTTCGGAAATTGATTTTTGTATATGAAGTTTGAATTTGTTATTTTGTTTAAGGTTCAATATGAAATCGGACATTGAAAAAATTTCTTTGGAAGAAAGTTCTAGTTTTACTGAATTTACATATTTTTTTTTAAATAGTTTTTTCACGTTTTTCGCGGGAAAAACGGTTTCAAAGATTTTGTTTATTTGCATACTAACTGTAGTATATACAGGGTGGTCTTGCAACGGGGAATGCGACACCATACGAGACCATATTGAAGTCTAAAAGTAATTTTCAAAAACTATGTTTTTTTTGTAAGCACTATAACTTTGTCTAGAAGTTTTAAATGTGTCATTACATTTTTATTTTCAGTGCTCCAAAATGGCGGATGCCGGAACTTTCTTATTTCAAATTGAATATGGTACTTTGTTTTTCGCAAATGTGAAAAATAGATTTTTTCTTTTTTTTTCATGAAAAATTTACCAAATTCAATCTGATTATCAGAGATATTTTCCGTGATAGCCTGCCTCGATGTGCTGCCTCGTTTCCTTAAAACTCGTCTATAGTGTCCTATATCCGACAACTTCAATTGTACGACTACAGAATAGAATTTAGGCGGCTTGTAGGACTATCATTCCAGCTTCTGGGGCTGCAGCTAATGAAAACAAAATGGTGTCCTATAGCGAGGACGATGATGAGCAAATCTATAACATAGATTTGCATAAATGTAAAGAATGTATAAACTAAATTTGCTCTGTGCAAATCTATGTTATCACACTGTTTGGCAAACGCATCCTGATGATGGGCGAACGACCGAAACCGGTCGATGACCACAAAAAGAAGCAGGCTATCACGGAAAATATCTCTGATGCTTTCCAGCTGTGCGGAACCAACCACAACATCAATATGATTAGATTAATATTACGCATGCTATATTCATTTTGGTTTAATGAAGCAAATGTTTTTTACCATTGGATATTAAAACAATAAAATTAACCTTCTTAACAAAGTAGATGTTCAAATTGACGCTCATCATCGCCCTCGCTCTAGGACACCATTTTGTTTTCATCAGCTGCAGCCCCAGAAGCTGGAATGATAGTTCTACAAGCCGCCTAAATTCTATTTTGTAGTCGTACAATTGAAGTTGTCAGATATAGGACACTATAGACGAGTTTTAAGGAAACGAGGCAGCCCATCCCCATACCTAGAGGGCTCCGTAGGAGTCCTGAATTGGACCTTAACCTTTCTGCGGTTTTGCAAAATGCCACATGAGTGAGTACATTATTACATAGTAGCTGGGGCTTCCACGATCCGATTGCTTAGTTTTTCTTGCGTGCTAATAGACGTAGAATAAGCAATAGACTTCATCCAGCCCCACAGAAAATAATCTAACGGTGTTAGATCGTGGTGGCCATTTAACAGGTCCGTTCATTTCCAACCCATCGGCTACCATACGTTGCGTTTAAATAATCAGTCACAATACGAGAATAGTGAGCTGGAGCACCGTCATGCATAAATCAAAGCTTCCGCCTATTGGCAAGCGGTACATCTTCTAGAAGCTCATAAAGATTATTTTGCAAAAAATGCAAGTATGATATTCCTGAAAGCCTAGGTGGCAAAAAGAAGGGGCCAATTAGATTGACGCCAAGAAGACCACACAAGACATTTAATGCAAATCACAATTATGGGTGTTTCTAAAATTAGTAATCACATTTCTTGGAAAGCAAGATTCATCGGTAACCAGCAGGCAGCTAGGAAGTAAGGATCTCGTGAATTAACCACTGGGAGAAATTTCTGCGCTTTTATCTTGTGGTAACAAATCATGCACAGGCGTAATGTGAAATGGATGCAATTGTTGTTCACGCAATGTTCGCCATACAGTGATAGAGGCATCATCGAAATGAAGTGACAATCTTCTATGGTGCTAGTACTAGGAGAAAACTGAACACCTTCCAATATTTCTTCTTCAACGTTTGCAGTTCGCCGAAATCTTTGTCGACCGGCCTTTCCTCGGACAGGTTTCAGTGTGCCATTTTCCCTAAGACGTCTTTCAAGGGCTTCAAACGTTTTACGATTTGGTATTCTTCGGTTGGGAAATTTTTCATGATATCCTCGAACAGTATTAACACCATTTTTATGTACCTCTCGCCATAAGTTAAGAGCATATCTGTTTGTCCTGAAAAAGTGAACAAATTTGTGGTGTCTTCCTGAATAATACACAAAATACTAAAGATACTGTCTCATAGAATTCACTCACACGCACAGAACTTACACAAACCGTGTGTAGTACTTACTGTCAAACAAATAAACGATACGCAATTGTTAGGATTATACTTTTGGACTTTCAATAAATAAATCTTCATGCCCCAATATCTCTATAATAAATTGGTTTAAAACATATGTGTATATGAACTTTTATGTTTATTTTTTGCTACAAAACACATATCTAAATTAGTTCCGTACAATTCTGAAACTTCCGGTATGTACGTGGCACGTTTATTTTAAACATTTTTTCACTGGACCAATTGATTTCCAAAACAGTCCTTGACCCTAAACTTCAAAGAAAATTTATTTTATTTTATTATTTTACTGGTTAATTGGTGCAAGAGAAAGTCATTTGAAATCAGATTTTAGTTAATATGCACTTTGTAACATAAAGTACCCCATAAAAGCCACCTAAAAAGCTTTTCTCCAAATGCTTTTTTTTTTTTAAACCAATTTCATTTTTATCCCCTGAGATAATACTAAAACCAGCCCCTTAGATGGCACTATATAAAAGGAGAGTTAGTTTATTATCGGTTAGTATTGTTTATATGGGATACAATTTTAGTTGGATATATATTGATAGCGGGAGGGGGGGGGCAGCTAACATATATCTATGAGAAACGCTATATACTAATAATACACACACGCACACACATACACAATATCACTACAATACTAAAACAGTTAATATGGTAATGTAACAATATCTAAAACCATAATGCTAATTGTATAAAATCCGATTATTATTATTATCCGTAAGCTGTGCATGTGTATTAGTAAGTATTGCTTTCCATATGATTATTATTACGTAATGGTATTCCTCGCAAATTAATATTCCTCCTTCCTCTCCACTCTATATTTCCACTCCACCCACTACTACCACTGTGATGATGTTGAATATTTGGTTTTGCTTTCTGCTGAATATATATATATGTATATATATATTTATATGCATATATACATGTAATTGTTCAATTTAAGTTGATTAATTAAATATTTCTATTATAATAATCATTAAAATTATTATGCATAGTTTAAACAGGATTTATATTAAATTCTGATCGTTTAGATATTTCTTACCATAAACCAATTACCAAACCAAATAAACAGAAAGTTTTCAGAGAAATCTAGAACCAACCAATAAGAAATGTCTTAATGTTATCTATTCTCTTTTCTAGATTCCCGGGCTTCCGAAAGGAAGTAGATGTACTTAAGCCTGAAGAGCCTATAGTGCTCCCGAATACACTCTTACATCAGCCCTGTCCTGTTAATAAATAAAATGCCAGGTTCCTAACGGTCATCTTGCCTACAGACGGAACAACAAGGATAGGAAAGAGACAAAAAGGTAGGGAGTTTCAGGAAATACCTTCAATGCACAGGCGAAGATCAAAAGACTACAACCCGTAAGGAAGGACGGGGTGGGTGGAAAATTGATGGGATTTTCACTTTCTCTCGCGGAAATGGTTGTGCAGATGAGCTCCCAAGAAATTCCAGAAAATAACTCCCTGATGCGTAGTTTGGGCCCGTCAAAAGAAAACTATCTTGCGATAAGGAAAGAAACAGACAAGACGCCCAGTCCACATTTCGTGGATCCATCAATCTCCTCTTTAACTTACTTTTTCCTCTCCCTCGCCCCTCCCCAAATTTTAAAGTGAGCATAATAAGCCTTCATGAGAAAACCTGAAGTGACCTGAAATGTCCCTCACTCCCACCATATCGCCCCTGGAGAGTATGATTTAGTCAATGGTCTCAAAAGCAGTTCAAGTCAGCGGTAATATCTATGAATGGATAATATAGGAGTGGGAAAGCAGATATTAAGGAATTTTGTTCAAAACCTCCAAACTACAATCGAATATCAAAAAAAAGTCGGACCTGCAGGTAAGGATATAGTACGAAATTATAATGGGGTATTCTTTGAATTGGAAGAAGATAGTGATATCCCCACAGTCCAGACAGTCTATTAGAAATCTCCCTAGTGCTAAATATGTGGGTTAATCGAAGAAGCCACCCTCCCGGGTTATTCTAAACCCTGTACCTGCAGGGGTAAATGCTATCCCAAATTCGCCATATTCGAGGATGTGATGTGTTGTAAGACGGTTATTAATTAATTTCTCTTAATGCTGTAACAAGAAGTATCACGATCGTATAAAATTTTTGAATTAAAACCGCAGAAACTTTAAACTTCAAATTCCCTCATCACCATGGAAACCAACAGCAACTTGTCTGTCAAAATTCCGGAGTGCATTTGTAGTGAACACTTTTTTAATATTTTTTCGATTTTCTCAAACAAAGCTACAACGATTTTCTTGAAAAACTGGCTCTATGTCAACTAGAATATTATGAGCTACTACTTTTTTTTGAAAGATTTTCCGAGAATGTTTATTTAAGGGGCCTTTTGGGAGAGGGGAGGGTTAATGTTTTTCTCTAAAGTACTACGTATATTAGTTTATTATAAAATTCTAAATAATATTAATTATAATTAAATATGTTGAGCTTTTAGGTTTCCGCGGCCATTTCCATGAAAAAACTTGAGTTTCCGGATCGAGCCTGCGTCAGTGGTTTGCTAAAAAACCGACGTTTCGCCCATGTTGCAATGAGCCTCTTCAGAGTCGTTACATCTTGAAAGCCAATAAGGTTTGCAACATTGGCAAAACGTCGTCGGTTTTTAGCAAACCACTGACGCGGTCTCAGCCCCCGGAAACTCAGGTCTTTTCATTAAATATGTTATCAAAATTACGAGTTTGGAAAAGAGTCGGTTGACCGGAAGTGTGTTTTTATTGAATAATTTTCCCACTTTATTAAAAAAAAAAACACTGGACGGATTTCATTAAATTTATTATTGTAACTATGAATATAGAGATCGCTATGAATATCGCTTTTGTTGGAAACTTTTTCTCCGAGAAAGTTCATTTCCAAGAAGTTTTGAGGAAAGAGAAAGTGTTTGCCTTCCTCAAAAAAAGGTATTTTATTCAGTTTAGATTCTCCCATTGATGTAGGTAAAACTGAGGCAAATAATCATTTAATAAAAATGATAAGTTTGAAGAAAATTTGTATTTGAAAGCCGTGTGAGTGTTTCATAGCAGATTTTTTTTGTCTATGAAACTTGCCCTATTCGTGCTTAATTTTTTCTATTTAAAGTTTCTTTTCAACGCATTTGTTTCCAATCTTCGGATGTTCGAAAGTGGAGGGAGGATTAATGGGATCCGAAAAACGAAGAATCAACCTAGTTACTCGCTACCTAGGGCCAGACTAGGGTGGGAGATGCTGTGATGATGTAATGGAATCCGAATTACGAAGAATCAACCTAGTTAGTTGAGCTAGCCCTACAGGAGAACAGTTTGCAACAGTTTATGACCAGTCAGCAACCTACTTCCTTCTCATCACTCAGCCAGTCTGTCTCTATACATATCTCTCGCTACCTAACTTCTATTATGCTTGTAAGGTCCTTGCAGTTTTGTGAGTTCTTTCAATATACAGTGTTCAGCATTTATTCTATTTTATTTCATCTTAAAATCCTTTCACTCTAAATTCTGTCTCTTTTTCACACCCATTATATTGCGCGTCCCCTTTTTTTGAATATTAATAATAATTATTATTATTGTGTGAGATAAAACTATAATGTAGTGGTTATCTTTGAAAATGGTGATAGCAAGTAAGAAAGGTAGAGGTTGGAATCAAACTGACAACTAGTGAACATGGCCAGAGAAAGCTTCCCCAAGTATTGTTACGTAAATAAGCAAATTTGGTAGGTCAATCTCTCTTTGTCTATATGTCTGTCCTCTATCCTCTCTAATGCGACAACATGGATGTGAAAATTTTTAAAAATTATTACCCCCTGATACATTTCAGAGTAAATCTTGTTTACTGTTATTTGGAACATACAAACAAACGTCCATTAAAAAATATGAGCACAAAATATATGTTTGTATAAATGTGTGTACGTTTGGTATGTATGTATGTATGTATGTATGTATATAAAATTGCCAAACATTCACATATATTCTTATCAAAAAAAACTGGACGGTATGACTCCATTAGTGATGACGTGAAAACCGATTTGCTTTTTTGTTTTGGTTTGTTTTTATTGGAATGGTTTGTGTGTTCGGACGGCTGCCACCAATTTTCGTGCACGCAAACACACCGCCAAAAAATATAACAATGCCTATTTTTTGAAATGGAACAGTGTTACACAAAAAAAAAATATATAAAAGCATTGGTAATATTTTTTTTCTTTTTACGCACGCATTTGTTATCATCCGTTAAAAATTGGTATCAGAAAAAAATGTGACACCTCTACACTCATTTGGTGTGTATGTATGTATGTATGAGGGTGAACGGGGAGTAATTTTTTTTTAGGGGGGGCGGTTAGGAAGGGAGGTGAGTATGTTGTGTGAAGGAGTAGAGGAATGTTTGTGATTGTGGTGACCATTTGGAGGCGGCTGGAGGGAGGCAGGGAGAGTGACAGAGGGAGAGAGAAAATTTGGCGGCAGCTCAACGGGTGTCCTGAGCAGCGAATATAAAACGAGTTGCATTTCAAAAACATTACTAACCCTCAGAACAAAAATATAAATGGGCTTGCTAGCGGAAGGAAAGAGTATGGATCTCTGGGGGTGGGTCTCCGATTCAGTCAAGGTTTGTCTGGGGACCGGGGGGGCGGTATTGGGGAAGTGCGGCAATGTATGACGGTAGGTTTGGTGGTGGCGGGCAGCGCGGACTGAAACAGAAAGATACTGACTGCATGCAACACCAGGGTGTAATGATAATTTGATATAAAACATGTCACTTGTTTTATATGTGTGTTTTTGTACATATATATATTTTTGTATATTTTAAAAGTATATATATATGCAAGAGTATTATATGTTAGTATTTTTGTATATATATACGTATGGTTTGAAGCAAGATAGATAGAGAGACAAAGAGAGAGTATACTGCGACCCATCATGTCGTCCCAGGAATGAAGAGTCATGCTAGTGACATTAGCTGGACATATCAGGAAATATGTGCCCTTCTCTCCCATGCAAAACAAAACGAAAAAATGCCTTCCCCTATATATATATGTATATATACAAATTCACAAAAACCCTGATCCCAGTTTCTCTGTCGCGCGCGTTGCATACACTAATTATCCTATAGAAACACACTTTTATAAAACTCGCTATACGATTTTCCAAATACAGACAGACAAATACACAACTCTCATACACATATATTCAGTCAGATGATATACCACCATCCAATATTTTCTACTGTCGCTTTTCTAAAACAACCCCCCCTCTCCCGCACACCCGCCACAACATCATCCGCCCACCAATACTCATCTGCGCCCTTCATATCGGCCTCCTCCATTACACTTAACGTTTTTAGCCTATTTCAAAACTGGAAAATTTGTTTTTTTTTTGCTCTCTTTTCGCTAAGCGCTCACCAAATAACTTGATTTATATAACTCTGGCCGATATGCATATATATATATATATATATAGATGTATTAATATAATGGGTTAAACCCATTCTACTAAAGCAATTACATAATGTACGACATACTCTCTGGGCCTTGTCCATTTCCAGCGCTCTCTGTTGTAGTTATTCGTTGGTAAACAAAATGATAAATTTTTTGTCTTTTACACGAAAAAAAAGAAAAAAGGAGAAGAAATAATCAAGAATAACTATGTCACACGCTTTAATCGTACGTAATTAGGTTTTTATTTCCGATTAATTTGGCTTACTGTAATGGATTGATGGCAGCGTATCTTGCAATCCGTCCAACTGCTACGCCATCCGCCATGTCACATAAAACGTAACGCATCTCCCTATTACAAGCTAGAGAAGTTCAAAAACCATCTACCTTTACCCCTTCAACGAAATGTAGAAGAAAAAGTAGATAAAGATTATAATTGCAGCCATAAGCCGGTCTCATACTGAAGATATCAAGAAGTTGTAGGAAAAGCAATGGAATAAAGGAAGAAAGAAATATAACTCATGATGTGGGAAAACGGCGCAGGTTACTTAATGAGGGCACCAGATGGAAGATGGTAACCTGGGGATTTAAAGTGGAAAAGAGGAAGGTCCCACTAACAGCTGAAATTTAGAATTCCGAGAACTATGTGGAGAAATCCTGTGGCACTCCGTGATGTTGGAGAAATAATATTTTAGAAAGTATAAATCAAAATATATCGAGATAGTACAATTTATTACAGAGTGAAATAAATTGACAAAACAGATGTAATAAGTAAAGACATAGTCTTTAGTAAAGACTGGGGACATGTTTATTGTTATCCCAAACAACATAAAGAACTCAAACAATAACAACAACAACAACAAACACAAGGATGAGCAAGAGAGCGAGAGAGAGAAACAGACAGACACAAAACAATTCAACAACTCAATCAAGTCTTTATACTACTTACTGTTCTCCATTCACTTTCCCACTAAATCTAAACTAAACCCTATGACGTAGAAGTAAAAAAAAAAGAAAAGAAAACCTTACAAGCCTCTAAAACCTTCACAAGCTCTTGTTATAATCTACATACAGATACGTTACAAACAGGTCTTTAACAAGACATACGGTATACAAACTTCCCTTCCATCTCACAGTAAGTCCACTCCCCTAACTGTGTGTGTGCGTCAGTAACAAAAGTCCAAAGTATTGCAAAGCCGACTAAAAACCCCTCACCGGGTTAGTTCTCTTTATATAAACAAAGTAATAAATACAATTAGCTTATACAATGTATTTATTTATATGGCCGGTAATATATTCACCGCTAAAAACAATTGTCACATAAACATTACAAAACTAAACTATAACAAACTCAAACTCCCATATAAATAAATAAAAAAAAGAAAAAGAAAAGAAAATACAATCCTTATAATAAAGAGACTTACGTACATACAAACATACAAAAAAAAAAAAAAATATTAACCCTTTGCTAATTTATAACTAAATCTATTCAGATTTAATAAGATTGTGACTTTCACTTAGAGCGATAGAATCAGTGGGTTTTTAATTCAATTTTATTTTATATCTCTTTGGTTTTAATTTAATTACAAAGTATTATTATTGGGTAATTTTTTGTTTTTTTTAAGTTAATTATATGCATCAATTTTATGTCTTTTTGCTTATGTAAAGTAGAAACTTTGCAGTTAAAATGCAATCCAAGAACAATCTTTAATTAAGACTTCGAAGAAGTTTCTACAAAGTGGTTTCAAAGATTATTCCCTACATCACTTCCTTTTACCTCTCTAATAGGAGGAAGTATTGTGATCGCGTCAAATTTTTTTAAATTAAATTCTCACTGAAAATCTATTCTTTGAAATCCTGTCGAGAAAGAAACAAATCTGGTGTGAAACATACACACATAACTTTCTCTTACCCCAATGAATATAATTAATTAAAAAAAAAAAAAAGGGTTCCTTAAAAAATTGCCATGTTTACAAACGTTCAAATGGGCTGGTTATAAAAGAAAGAATGATTATATTTTACTCATTGTGGCGCCCTCTAACTCAAGACCATGTAGCGTCAGTTTAAATTGAAAACTTAACTAAGAGCAGCCTCCCTCCTGGCGCTCCTTGCGGATAGCAGGGAACTAATCTGACGTATGATATGCCTTTGATATGCCATACAACATATTATGTATGTAATCTACGAAATTTAAAGAAAATCGTAGTGAGCTTGTTTTTGAGAAAATCTCTAAAAATTGAAAAATACTTTAAGTAAAGGAGCTAAAAGATTTCCACCAGTAGGGAAAATAATCGCACTCGAACAAAAGAGAAAAACGCTCACGGTTCAGTTTAACCGGCAGTCAGGGACAAACGTTTGGGGGAAAGGATTTCTTCCAATTGGACAAGATTTCATCCTGTCGGCGGAAGGAACAGTAGGTAGGATGGAATAAATTAAGGTTTTAAGAAAGTTAGGAGTCCTGGGAGGATTCGAGGTAGCATTGCATCTGGAGTTTGTTACGTTAATTTAGTTTCGATAGGAAGAATTTTATTCTAAGAACGAAATGCAGACTGAAAACTGAGATCCGGGTGGCGCATCTCTTTTTTATTGAGAATCTGAGCTTGCGCAGAAAGTAATAGTTAAGTAGTGGCACTGCCTTAATTCTGTAATACTAATACACTGCAGGGGGCTAGTAATATTTGCATGTTCACTATGTGTGAATATGGTTAGCGATGAACTCGAAGTACATAGTGAAGTGTGAAACTACCTCTGCAACCTTTGTGTTTTTTGTGTGAGTGATAGGGTATGCCAGTGACAGTTTGTTCCCTGAAGAAACCAGGCTGGGATCCATGCAGGGTCGCCAAGTTTCTGAAGAAGTGGTTAGCCCTCTTTCCCCAACGGGATTATGCTAGATCTGTACTAGATACTACTATACTAGATTGTACTAGATTATACTAGATCTGATCTATTAAATTGAATTGACATTGTAGTTTTCCTTTTATTTAGAGGTCGCAAACCTAAATAATATTTTTCATTATTTTTTCAACTTTTATTTATTTTAAGCCGAGATCGAACATTATTTTCAGAGTTTATTAACAATGTCACGGAAAAAATTATCAAACTTTTTTTTTTGTAAATTCGTCAGTTCCAAACTGGTTTGCCGGACAAATATGATTGTCATATTAAATCCTCTATGTTATATCATTGTTGTAAAACAATATGAATAAAAGTAAACAAATAGATTTGGGATCTTTGTGGAAAAGTGGACCAGGTTGTCCACCCAAAATTATATATAACTAACAATCAACTTTGTTGGCTTAAACTGGGCTTGTATTTCCATTAAATATTGTCCAACAATTCACAATATGATGTATTATTATTGGGAAAAACATTACTGAGAACAATATTGTTCCCACAACTGGCTGCGCTATTGTATTTATGTATTTATAAACAGGTTTTTTCTGTTCTCACTTTTATTAATTGTATTTATTATAGACATATATATTTTGTTTTTGTCTTAATAATGATCAGTTGTTACACCTGCAAAAATATTGTAATCATTAATCAACAGCTGGTTTTTTATCCACTTTTATCCAGTTTTTCTTTCTAGAAAACAAACAGAACTCTAATATTTAAATTTAGTGTGTGGTGTGGCCAAGGAACCCAAAACAGCCACACTCAGATTTCATACATTTATTACTAAACTGTATTCTCTAATTCTACGCCTGATATTGACCCATATATCGCTATACAACTTAAATATACATAGATATGAACCGAAATGACCTATACATAGGAATTCTATCATGATACCCCAATTGAATAACTTACACTACTATCTACCCAGCACACAACTGTTGAGTTGAGTACCACTCTGGCATAGCAACTGCACAACTATCCTTAACAATTCTACTGGGCAAGAACTTATCGCCAATCTGCCACAGATGCAGGATCATCCTTTGTCGCGACACTCGCCAGAATGAATACAATCGCTACGCTGCTATGCCAGCGTGGCATATATCAACTCAGGAGTGCCCTAATTTGCTCGAACTATATCCATTGCACACGTTTATATTTCACGATTTATTTCTCACTATTAATATATATTCCATATGTATTTTCACAATTTATTAATCACGGCACTAGTCCGTGCATTAGAATTTTTTTTTTTACTTTCTCCCATCGTTTTGAAGAGTTTTCTGCCCCCTATTTCACATTTTGATCTAAAGCTTAGCCTATGCTTTTGTGGCCAGCGGCAAATATCAATTAGTTTCCAAGCATCTATGGAACTTGTAAAAGACTGCCGTCGGATATAGTTACTCCAAAATTATTTTTTTTATTTTATTTCATATGAGGGATGGAGGTCAAAAAAGTCAGCATATTGACGTTGACTACTGTTGACTTTTGCATGCCTGCAACTATCAATATATAGGTGGAAAATCAAACAGCCCTTCTTTTTAAATGTTTTATCTTTTAATAACTTGAAATACCATGACTCTGCACCCTCTTCCGCTTCTATCTTATCCGTTTCTAAAAAAATTGGCTACCCATTTTTCTGAAACAGTTTGTCTAGGTTTATGTACGTAGATTCAGAGATGTTTATGATATTATTCTGTGATGTATTTTATATGTATTTGAGGTGGACACTTGAAGTTTACTATCTATTATCATGTACTCAATCTTTTTATACTATCCCATATTATTATTTACCCAAATACCGTAATATATATTCGCAGATGATACTGCAATTCTTTCTCCAAACCTTGAACCCTTGAATGGCTACAAGAACATATCCTTCAACTGGAATCTTGGCTCTTAAAATGGAAGATAAAAGTTAACCCACAAAAAAGTAAATACATCATATTTACACTGGGTAGAAAAATCCTCCCACCGATCCACATTAACCATACTCTAATCTCTCCCATAAATAGCGTACGTTACCTGTGTTTCCACCTAGACAAAAGACTGACTTGGAGTCCTCACACTAGGCTCAAACGACTTGAACTAAACAGACGGTTCAGACAACTCTCAAGACTACTAGACAGACGATCCAAACTCACATTACAAAATAAAAGACTTTTCTACCTACTACTACGAGACCTATATGGTCATATGGCTTAGAAATATGGGGAACAACCAAGCGTTCCAATTCCCGTCGTATCCAGTCATTTCAATCAATGCACCCTACTATATTGCTAACCTCACTATTCATACTGATCTAAACATTCCTTTCATTAACCGTCCAGCCAAAACTCGTTTCCTTAAATTCCATTCATCCACAACTGCTCATCCTAATCCTTTAATTCATCAGCTTTCTTCAAACACTATTCCCGACAATCCACGCAGGCGGCTGAAGAGAAGATGGCCCCGTGACCACCTTGTAAAATAACTCAAGATAGTGGAGTGCCATCGCTGGATGTCTTCTCCAATCCACACTCCGGTTATTTAAGATTGCCATTTAACACATTTACTTGTTGCAGTGTATTTTGCAGTTGTAAATCTCAATAAAAACAAAGAATATTATTATTTTGTTTCTGTTAATGAAATTTTATTTACGTATTGACTGTAGCTCTTCTGTTTTCATTCTGGTTAAAATTGGCTAGAAGGGAAATCGTACATGTGCAGAAAGCTCGTTTATCAAGTTTTTGTTATTTTCGCTGTTTTTTGCTGCAACAAAAGAGCCCAAGGATGATGTCAATATATTCTCCACGTCTATAGCTCACATTGTGGACTGCTTACTAATTCTAATTTATGTAGGTTCGTTTTCGTTATTACAGTTTATGGTTAAACCTGAGTCGCATTATACTTGTATAAAAATATCTTTCTCCCCTCATGGCTGAAAAGAGCCAAACCATTTCCTTCACTCCCAGACGACTCACTACTGCTTCAGTTTATTATGACAATGTCGCCTTACCCCAGTACAAAAAGTTCGCTACTTAGAACTATACTTGGACCGACGCCTCACCTGGAATCCACATACCAGACTCAAAGACATGCACGACTTCAACGTTACAAAATGCTGATGCGATTACTTGACAAACAATCTCACCTAAGATTACCAACTAACAAACTTCTAATCTACAAAGTCATACTTAAACCTATTTGGGCTTACGGCGCCGAACTGTGGGGTTCAACTAAACGATCTAATTATAATCGTATCCAAATACTCCAATCCAAAATCCTCCGCAAAATCATTTCAGCTTCTTTCTTTGTCTCCAATCATACAATCCGTACACACTTCAATATACCATACGTCCGTCAAGAAATCCTATTCTGTTACAACAAATTTCACAACAGTTTATGCTCTCACGTCAATCCTCTTGCCCGTGAACTTGAATCCCTAACTGACCCTATAAATTCAACCGAAGAATAAAACGTCAGTATCCTCTGATCTACTACTGAATAACTCGGAGTTTCACTACTGAGTGACTCTCCGCTCCTGTTTCTATGAATTGTCCACAATAAACAATTAAGATTTTATAACAGGTGTAAATATCATTAAAAAAAAAAACAAAATTGTTCAAAGAGCATATGTTTTTTTGCATTAATTAACCAAATTATCCAGGTTTAAAGTGAAAATTAATATATTGAATTTGCATGTTCCACGACTATTGCCATTAAAACACCAAGGTCTTCGGGTTTAGACCGTGTCATTGGTTTGGTAGAAACCGACGTTTCACCCTTATTGCAATTGGCTTCTTTAGCGTTGTTAGATTAATTAACACATACAGTGGATGGCTTGAAGAATCCTTTTACTGCAATATGGATTATACACAAACATTGAACGCAAAGAACTATCCCGAAGAACTTAGTGTTTTGAAGACTAACAGCTCGAAAAGATTAGGTAACGTTGCTACTAGCTATAACCTCATATACTTATATACCTCTGAGTTCATAATACGAAGGATATATACAGAATTTCCTGAATTCTCATCTAATCAGAAAAATAAGTCGATTTTCGAGTTATTAGTTCCTACCTAGACAGTTTTAAGCTATTCTGGAAATGCTTGAGCATTCTGACGAAGATGATAATTAGGTCTGTCTTGTTTAGGCACTGGGGAAGCGAGGTAATGGATAATCTTTACTGCTACTGAATTCTTGCAGCATTAGAAGCTGCCAAAGTAGTACGTTCATTAAACACCCTGCACAGCAAATCTCAGGCTGGTTTCTATACCCCCCCCCGGTTAGAGATGTAAAACAAATTCGTTAAAAGTAACTAATGTAAATATTTTCTTTTTTGAAATGTTTTTCTACCAGAAAAATCTCGAAAACCACAAGGATGATGGCTGATCTAAAAGCTGTTACAACCTTCGAAAGAATATAATATGTTTAGTAGATGGCGTAGCAAGATTATTGCCTTTGCAGTTTTTGTCGAGAGATCGTATTGTAAAAAGGTAAGTTTATTATTATTATTATTTTTTGTGGTCTGCGAATACTATATTGTTAAAAGAAGAAAAACTAATTAGAAATTGCTGGAGAGTATTGTGGGTATTTTCATAGGTTATTGGGATTGGTATAGTTAGTATGCGGTAGCTGCTACTTCCATATTTAATCTAAATCTATGCTACGAATAAGGAAAATAATGCTAACATTAGTTCATGCTTATGCAGGGTATGTATTTAGATAGCAAAGTCCGTTCTGTAAAAAAGGAGCTTCTAAACAATTTTCCCCAAACTGCTTCCTTAAAAAAGACTGGATAGAAATACTATATTGATTATACTGTGAGTATTGCAGTAAATATTTAACTAAATGACAGCCTGTTCAGATCTTATCTCCATATCCATAATTTTTGTATTAATTAACAATTTCAACGTGCACCCAATTTATTGAAGACAAGATTAGTTTAACCAAACAAAAAAAAATCTAAAAAGTTATAATATTTAATTGGTTATAATAAAATAAACATATTTTTTAATTAATTAATAAAAAAATAAATTACGAAACAAAATTATCATAACTATAACGTAAATCACATTAATAAATACATGAATAATATTAATTTTTTAGAAGATGGAATTTATGATTACGATTGCCGCAGGGACAACAAAATATATATATATATATAATATAAACAGCTGTTTATTTATTAATTCATTGAGGGAAAATAATTATTATGATTGGGTTGTTTGTCCTCGTTATTTTTTTATTTTTAATTTTGTTGTAAAAATATTAAACTGTTTTTTTTTTTTAAATAATATTTTAATTTATTTAGATTAATATTATCTTCTTTTTTTTTATTTAAATATCTTGCAAAGTTTTCAATAATTGTGCCCATTAAAATTTGTTTGATTTAATGTTTGCAACTAATGGAAAGAAAGCTGCTGCCTAAGATGGCAATTAAATGATTAGAACTGAATAAAAAGAAATGTAATTATCTGTAACGAAGCATGATTTCAGAAACAGTAAAGCGTACTTATAATTTCCCCTTTTAGTATGCAAGAGATTCTCTAGATTTGGTTTCTCCGGGAAAATTTTAAAAAAACAAAATGATAAGCTATAATTTAGTTGCGATCGCTTGTTTTGAATGTCAAATATATGGATGAGGTTGAACTATGAAAATTGTTGCAGACACAGCCCAAAATTCCATTTAATTAGTTATATTTGAATTATTTCCTTTAATTTTGGGAAGTTTGTTTAGTTAGTAATATTTAGTTACATTTTTTAGCTGGAGGTATCCACCAAACTGTAATAGTACAACAGTAAAACACCTCTCTCTCTCTCTCTGTGTAGACACAACATACACTATATAATGTTGCAGATGAACGTGTTATAAGACTCTCGGATATTCGTAGCAAGACCAGATCTCTGAAGAAGTGTTTAGTCCACTCCCCTCCTATAGAAAAAAAAATCTGGAGTGAAACACTCACGCGAAGACACAGCACCAAAAGGCAGTAGTTTCATTTTGGCGATGTCGAAGAGTTGTAGGTAAGAACTGGGGGATCACTTCCAAGATGATGTTCTGGATCTATGGTTTATCTAAGTCATTATATGCGGCTTTGGTGTGGTGGTGTCGCATTGAGATACGATCCGCTAGACAGCTGCTTGAGGATATCCAACGCTTGGCTTGTCTGGCGGTGACTGGTCGTTTCGGACTACACCGACCGCATGTATGGAGACTTTGTTGGGAATTCCACCTCTTTTTGTGGAGGTGAAAAAGCAGGCAATGAAAGCCTGTTACAGAATTAAACAGGCAGATTTTTGGCAGGGTAAGCGATATGGCCATTCTACCATTTATCGCGAGGTATTTTTAAGGGTTCCCATTACAGGTTTCCCTTCTGATAGGTGTTGAAGACTTTTGTTTTTAGTCATTCCTACAGGGTTAGGTTGCCTTCTAGAGAAGATTGGTTAACCCTGAGTCCGTCTGATGTGATTCCTAAGAATTATCTCCGGTGCTACACGGACGGTTCCAGGATGGATGGTAGGTCTGGGGCTGCCGTCTATTTTGAGACGGGAGACCATTTGGTGGTGCCTCTTTGTGAGTGGGCCACCGTTTTCCAGGCCGAGGTTTATGCAATTCTTTGTTGTATTTTGGATGAGAGGGTATGTAATACTAACTTAAGGGGTGTTTGTATTTGCTCGGACAGCCAAGCTGCGTTGAAGGCGCTTAGTTCATGTGTCTTCACTTCCAGATTGGTGTTAGAATGTTCTAAAAGAATGGAAGGGCTTTCTTCTCTGAAGCAAGTGCTTCTTGTTTGGGTACCAGGTATGTCGGAATTTTTGGGAAAGAAGAGGTAGATAGGTTTGCCAAATTGGGAGCCTCTCTCCCTTTCATTGGTCCCGAGCCTGCTGTTGGAGTGTCTCTTGCTACATGTCTGTCAGGCTTTCAGACATGGATGACCTCACAGCCCTCATCCTTGTGAAGGAGACATCTCTATACGATGGGGCTCAAGATCTTACGCTATGTTCTTTTAAGGTTCTGGTCCGATTTGTTCGGACTGTGGTAAAACTTAGATGGGTAAAACCTGGGCCTGGACTTTTGCTCCAGACCGGTAGTTGTTATTCTTTTGGGGTAGCTAGATGGACCCAGTGGACTTTGCCCTCCCCTTTCTTGATTAATAATAATAATATTAACACTCACGTGACTTTCTCTTATTGCAATGTACGCAGTCAAATTTGACAAAAATAGTTGTGGTGGTGGTTGGTTCCGCAGAGCTGGAGAGCATCACAGACATTTTCCCTGGGAGTCTACTTCATTTTGTGGTCATCCACCGGTTTCGGGCGTTCGCCCATCTTCAGGATGCGTTTGTCAGACAGTGTAATAACATAGACTTGCACAGAGCAAATTCAGGTTATACACACTGTTAAGTATATAGTGTATCAACCCAATTTGCTCTGTGCAAGTCTATGTTATTACACTGTTCAACAAAAATTTCCTGAAGATGGGCGAACGCCCGAAACCGGTCGATGACCATAAAATGAAGCAGACTACCACGGAAAATGTCTCTGATGTTGACAAATATAATTTTTATTAAAGGTTAGTTCTACAATTTTTTTTTAAAGAATTAGCCCTTTGAGGCCTATTTCAACCTCAAAACTTCTCAAAAAATAAATTTCCTTCGAAAATTATTCCCAAACAAGTCAATAGATCACTCTGTATGTGTGCTTTGTATACCAACTTTCATCCCCCCCCCCCCATTAATGTATTTATGGAGAAGCATAAAAAAAACTGGAAATACCTGTACAAGTAAAGAAATCGTTTCTCTTCAAACTTCGGAAACCAAATTTTGGCAACCATATTTATTATAGATGCTAGAAAAGTATATATATAGTTGTTTTTTTTATTTGTTAATTTGCAACTGTATTATATACATTAAGCAAAAGTGTTACATAGTAAAAAAGAAGAAGTAATTGAAACACTGAGCATAGCTCAGTGTCACAACCAGAATACATGATGAAAGACACCAGCCAGCGCTGGTACTTTCTAGACTCTATTGAGAGTTATCAGCAATTAAATCGCGTGGCCAGCGTCTTTTTAGGCGACGTGGTGGGTTATCGGGATGAGTGCTTGTGGATAAGGATTGTGCAATGGGATTTGTGTGTGCGGAGAGTCTATCGTGGAATCTTAGGAAACGGGTCTGGATTAATTCATTTACATATGGGATATTTAGATCATGGTGTAAGATGCGGTTAGAAACGAAGAAAGGAGCATTAACAATACGACGAAGGACTTTGGATTGAAATGATTGTATGAGCTGGATATTGGATGGTTTAGTGGAGCCTCACAGTTCTGCTCCATATGACCAGATAGGTCTTAATGGAGTTTTGTAGAGTGTTAGTTTGTTGTGAGTACTAATAGTAGATTTAGGTCCAAGTAGTCTTCCTAGTAAATCCATAACGTCTGTTAAGTTCGTTTCTTTTGAGTCGAGTATGAGGATTCCAAGTTAAGCGTCGATCAACGTGAAGCCCTAGATATCGAATCTGATTAGAAGAGGGTAAGTTACTGTTATTTATAGTAAGTGGAGAGCAGGTCTGTCTTCTTAGTGTGAATGTAACTTGTGTGCATTTATTGGTGTTCAACTTAATTCTCCATATTCTGCACCAAGCTTCTATGAGCTCAAGGTGTTCATGTACTGCATTTGAGACCTGTGTAGGATTGGAGTGAGAGGTAATAATATAGCGGTATCATCAGCATAAGTAGTAATTCGGGTTTGAGGATGAGTAGGAATGTCAGCTCTATAGATGATGTAAAGGATTGGTCCGAGTATGCTACCTTGCGGAACTCCAGCGCAAATCGCGTGAAGATTAGAGATCTCAGCGCCACATCCCACTCTGAAGCAGCGATTGGTGAGATACGATTGTACGAGTAGGTAGAAAGGAGTAGGAAGGAATTTTTTGAGTTTATAGAGAGTAGTCCTGGATGCCATACTCTGTCAAATGCCCAAGAAAGACACCCAGCCAATACTCTTTGTTTTCTAGAGCCGCAGAAATAATATCCACGACTCTGAATGACTGTTAAGTAGTGGAGTGGCGAGTGCGGAAGCCAAATTGGTGAGAAGGAATAACATTATGTTTTTCTAGGAATGGGATTAGTTTCTTGAGGAGTAATTTCTCTAATATCTTGGAAAGGATTGGAAGTAGACTAATGGGTCTATAGGAGGATACTTCACTAGCAGGTTTATTGGGTTTAGGAATTGGCGTGATTAAGGAATATTTCCATTGTGCAGGATAGTGTATTGTGCGAAGGATAGAGTTAAAGATGGTTGTGAGAAAAATGATGTCCTTCCGGGGAAGTTGTCTGAGGATTGTAGGTGTAATGAGATCATGTCCGGGAGCTTTTTTACGAGGTAAGTGATCATTGATGAATTTTACCTACGAAGGATGAATGGGTTTAGTGGGGAAATGTAGTGGGAGGGGATTGTCTAGGTTTTCAATGACATGACTCATATGAGTAGGGTCTAATATATCGGAGTGAGGAGTGAGTGTTTGTTGTAGGTAGTTGGCGAAGGCATCAGCTCTTTCTCCGTCGCTCCTGGCCCAGGAGCCATTAGGTAAGCGGATAAGAAATGTAGCGGTATGAAATTTTAAGATTTTTTTGGTAGCGATCCAGAGGGAGTTGTCGTCAGTGGATAGGATTCAAGGTGCTTCTGGTATTGGGAAGATCGGAATTCAGATAGCTGGGAACGAAGGACGCTTGTTAGTTGATTGAATGTACGATTATCTGATGGATATCTGGTTAGTTGCCATCTTCTTCTAGCCCGGCGTTTGGCTGTGATAAGGAAACGGATATGATTAGGAATGGTTGGATTGTTGGGAGTGGAGGATAGTTTAGGGTGTGAGGAGTTTTGAGCTGAAAAATGAATAATATTGGTGAAGAGGTCGACCGCCTCTTTCACCTCTTTAGGTGTTTTGAGGGAAATATTAAGGTTAAGGTAATCATTTATTATCTGCTGAAACCTGTCCCAATTAACCGGGTCCAGAGTCAGAGATGGCCTAGAAGGTTTAGGAATAGGCGTTATGTTGAGATTGAGAAGCACGGGAGAGTGATTAGAGGATAATCATTTAGAGTCTGTGTGGATGAAAAGATGGCTCCTATTCCAGAGGCGACGAAGAAATCCACTATATCCACTAATCCACTATATTGGGCGATTTGGATCAGAAGACCAATATGTAGGATAGTCTGGAGATAGGAAAGAGAAATTATGTGAATGGATAATATTGCGAAGAAGACGTCCACGGGAATTAGAAACCCTGCTGCCTCATTGCGGATGCTTAGCATTAAGTCCCCACCCGCAATAAATCTCGGACCAAGGGATTGAAAATGGGAGCTTAGTTGAGGATAGTATAAAGTAGAGGAAGGGGAACACTACACTGCTGACACAATTAGAGGAATAGGAAAGGAAGAAAGAGATATTGCCGTGAGTTGGATAGAGTCAGTTGATATGTGGGAGTGTTCATGATGCAAGGATTGCAGTACCAACTTCAGCTCTCTGTCCTGTGTAGTTGGTTCTGAATGTAGTGTAGCAAGGTATGTAGAAACGGTGTCTGTCAGTCAAGTGTGTTTCCGTGATTAGTGCAATGTCAACTTTTCTGTCAGTGAGTAGAATTTCGAGTTCTTGTCTGTGCGCTGTCACACCGTTTGCATTCCAGAGCAAAACTGTGAGAGAATGAGTTCATCGGAGGGCTTGGGAGAGAATGAGTTCATCGGATAAGCTTGGGAAGGAGTTCAGAGACGAGGGTGGTGAGAAGGGTAATTAAAGGAGTAATTAAGGATTTAAAATCATTAAGGAAAGAGATAAGGTGTAAAGTGATGTCTGTGTAGGGGGGGGAGTACTCGGAGGTAGTTCTATGTGTTGGGATCTGTGAAGGAGTAGAAGGATGTTGGGGAGGAACTGGGGTGGATTTAAGGACGGAATAGGTTTGGTGTGTGTAGGAGTGGGAACTTGTCTGGTTGTGATATTGGCTATTTGAGCGTGGGTAGTGTGTTGTCTTCTTGGAGCTGCACAGCTTGTTGAGGGTTGTGAGTTACTGGTGCAGGTTGTTGTACCTGCATAACCTCATTATTTTCAGATAGTCTTTGTGTGGAGAGTGACCTCATTCTTTGTTTTTTTTGTACTTTGTGGGTTTCACAACCCCTGCAAGTAGATGAGTGAGGACCGCCACATAACGCGCACGTGGGTGGAATGTTCAGTGGCTTATTGCAATTGGCCGCTGAATGCGGGCCTGAGCATTTAGCGCATCTTATAGGATGATTACAATAAGTTTTTGTATGTCCTAGTTCTTGACACCTAAAACATTGAACCACTTGAGTCCTCTTGCGAGGCTCTTCTATGTTGATTTTAGTGTATAATAAAAATCGGAGCTTAGAAATGTCCTGGCTAGTTTTAGTATTAGTAAACTAAAATTAACACCATTCCTCTGCCAAAACTCCTCTTCAAATGAATTTACCCGGAAATCTGTTTCGAACTAAAAGTGAGGATTCTTTGTATGAATTGATTAGTATATCAAGTTTAAAGAAATCCATGGAGAAAACGTAAAAACTGAAAACAAAAATTGAGTAATTTTGCACTTCCGGTGATCTGATTTTCTTCAAGCTCGAAATTACGGAATCACATTAATTTCTAATTAATATCAACTATAGTTGATAGAGTAATATAATAAACTAAAATGGCACTTTAAAGATAAACTTTCCCCACTCCTTCTCCAAAAACCCCTCCTCCTCTTAAATGAATTTTCCCGGGAAAAAAGTTACAAATAAAAGTCATAGATATGCAGTGCATATGCAGTGTATATAATATGAAGTTTAAAGTCAATCGTTGCGAATAGCGTAAAAGTTCACTCATTAAACTGGTACTTCCTGTTGACCGATTTTGATCAAAACCTTATTGTTGGCCTCCCTGACAGCATTTAAACTAAATATCAAGTTTGAATTTTCCGCGATTTTCCGTTTTTGAGTGATACTGACCACACACACACACACACACACACACACATACACATACACACACGGACAGACCAATCACTAATGACAATTTCTTTTGTTGGACCTCAAAACGGTGTATTTCCAGTGACTAACTAGATATATGGTGAAGGATCATCCTTTTAATATAGTTTGGCTTGAACCAGATGTATTTTGGACATTTTCATCCCACTTCTTTCTAGTTTATCTCATAGACATATGGCCATTGCACGCTCAATACATTTTCTTTCAGCATTTTTTCTGCCATGACATTTAGGCTTTACCTTGATGTCATGTGTTGCGGATTCTATCCCTTTTTGATTCCTCAGATATCGCATTTCCATTGCTTGCAGCTAACTGACGTGCTTCTAATGATTAGTTAAACCACTTTTTTGGTAGTGTGGCTGGAATAATTCGTTTTTTTTTTTGTTTTTTTTTACTTTCTCTTACTCCTAGTAAGAGGAAGTATTGTAATGGTGTCAAATTTTCGATATCGAGTTTTCACCGGAAATATCCGTTTTGAGGTCCCCTCAGTCCAAAAAAGAGGTTTTTAGCAAATGGTGAGTGTGTGTGTGTATATGTATGTATGTATGTGAACAGCATAGCTCAAAAACGAAAGTTTAGGTAACACCATGGGGTTGGTTTTTTGTTTTACCTTTTTTGCGTTTTTCTCCAAAATGGCCCCGAAGATTTTCTTCAAACTTAGTATGTCAACTACACATACAAAGAGCTTTTACAACTTTTATTTGAAACATTTCTCTGGGAAAATTCATTTAAGGGCACTTTCAGGGGAGGGGTGGGTTTATGTTTTTCTATAAAGTGCAATGTACAATTCTACCATCCAAACAAACTTAATTAGAAATAAATAGATGGCCAAAATTTCGAGTTTCACGAAAATTAGTAAACCGGAAGTTCGTTTTTACTGAACAGTTTTTTCAGTTTTCGACGAATCTCATTAAATTTGGTATACAAACTATAAAATTTGTCAATTATAATTTTCAGAACTGGAGTAAGAGAAAGTTGTGTGAGTGTTTCACAACAGATTTTTTTTATTGAGGAACTCTTTCTTAATGGCATTGAAACATCGGCTTGCCGTTTGGATTTCTCTGTCACTTTTTTTTATCAACAAACGGCATAAGCCTTACGGTTGAAGTCATTACAAGTGATACATAAATATAATAATAGTAAAGTAATACATGCAAATTTAATAGTAAAACTACAAGTAGTGAAAAAATGTCCAGACGCCTTTTGGAAATCCACATCACAGGAATATACTCATTCCATGACCTGCATATTCTACAAATGATGTCAGCGTTGAACAGCGCATCAGTCTTAACGACAGGGACCACGAAATGCGAAGTACTGCGCAAGCAGCGAGATGGTACATGAAAAGGAATGGCAGCAAGTAGCGCCATGCAATCAATTGCACCATTCAAGAGCTTCTTTAAGAATAGAAGACCAGCATTACGTCTTGTAGACTCTAGAGAGCAGAAATGAGTAGCACCGCTGGATAACCTTTTGTTAAAAGTCCTGATAAAACGGGTTTGTATAGCTTCAAGTCTCGCTATATCCTTCTTGTGTAAGGACACCAAATCAACGACGCATACTCAAGAAGGCTTCTAACATAAGCATTATACACAGTTAGCACCGCTTTGGGATCTAAGATCACGAGTGTGCCTTATTACAAAACCCAGCGCTCTCGATGCTTTCCTACATACATATTGAAACTGATTCGTGAAAGAGAGGACATGACTCAGAGTAACTCCTAAATCCTTCACGTTACGAGTCCTCTCCAACGGTTTGCCATCAATGAGGTACTGATACGATATAAAACTCTTTTTACGATAAAAAGAAATGACTTGGCATATTTTAACATTAACTCCATGCCATTACTGCAGCACCAGTCAGAAACAATGCGGAGGGTATCTTGAATTATAATGCAGTCCGACTGAGAAGCAACTTTATGGAAAAACTTCAAGTCATCCGCAAATGCAAGTACCTCAACGTCCGAGACCCTTAGTAGTAGGTCGTTAATAAAAATTAGGAAGAGCCACTGTCCAAGGTGTGATCCTTGAGGTACATCAGACACAGCATCGAACCAACGTGATACCTCCGAGTGCCACCTTACCCGGCGTTTTCTATCCGAAGGTAATCTTCAAACCACTTCAGCATGGGACCACAAAAGCAGCAACTTCAGTTTCTCTACTAACAAGGAGTGAGGCACACGGTCAAAAGCCTTTTTAAAATCAGTATAAATCACATCAACCTGGAAACCATTACTAAGTTCACCTGTTATAAAATGAAGAAATGAAGCCAAGTTAGTAACCGTAGAGCGTTGACTTAAAAATCCATGCTGTTTCGTTGAAATAGCCCCTCTAAATTCACTTAAGTGGTCCAACAGTATAATTTCAAAAAGCTTGGCCAGTACGTTCATAATAGAAATCGGTCTGTAATCTTCCATATTCTGAGGGTTATTTACCTTAGGTATAGGAACCGAATAAACCTGCTTCCAAAGAGTAGGAAAAACACCAGATACAAGGGAAAGGTTAAACAACAATGTAATAGGCACTACTAGCGATGGGGCCCACTCAAAACAAAATTTTGCAGGAAAACCATCAGGCCCAGGACTAGAGGTAAGTTTCAGTGCTACAATCTTCTCAAAATCTTCTGTTTCAGAAACTTCTGGATGCAGGAGAGCGTAGAGGTAGACGAAAAGAATTGAGGTTCATTACAACTGATCTTAGAATTTTTTGTAAATACTGACTGAAAGAAATCAGCAAATTTGTCAGACAGCAATCTCTGGTTGTCTATCGGAGAACCCTCAAAAGCAAGGACGGATGGTAGAGGAACTCCTTTCTTCTTATTTTTAATAAATTTCCAAAAGTCCTTGCAATTAACTTGAAGTAAATGGCCAGATCGTTTGCAGAAGGAACTATAGGCTTCCTTGATTTTAATCTCACACTCAGCTCTGACATCCGAGAAGGCAGCATAAACAAAAATAGTCTGAGATTTCTTATACCTGTTATGTAATTTTCTTTCTTCCTTAGAGAACCACACAGGATAGCCATGTGCTCATTTCTGTATCCATTGCGCTCTGCTTTTCTAGATGTGTTCCAAGTTATTTAAATGAGCTGACATGTTCTAATTTAATGCCTAAAAAAGGGAACTATGAGTGACACACCCCTCTTACTTTTTCAATTCTCATTGCTTTAGTTTTTCCTAGATTGACTGCCTATTCTTTTAAATTTGTCAATAATAACTGTAAATTGCATTTAGTGAAAGTCATGAGAGTGTTTCACATCAGATTTTTCTAACCAGATAAATTTAGTTATAAAGTAAGGAAAGGTAACATAGTTGCAGTGCTTTATTGCAATATTTCCAAGAGATGTTTACTTGTACAGTGTGAGCTGTGAGGGTTTTAATAAAATAATTTAAAAAAAAAAACTTATAGCAATGCACTTTCGATCGCACACTACCAACATGCTTTACCGTTTAATAGAAAATAAAATAAATAAAACAAACTCTATGACCAGCCCAAATACTGAAGTAAAAAACCTGTTCCCATGTAATTCTCTTCCGTTTTGTTTCTGTACACTTGATCATCGGCCCTCCGCTTGCAGACATGTGTTTTATACTTTTCGTTCAGACTGTACAAGGGAAGTAGAGGTGGCGAGTGACGATGAAACTAGATCGAGGTATACCAGAAGTGGTGGGTATATAGAAGGCACTGGGCGCTCCCCTGACCAGTGAAGAGAATGACGTTGCGTCCTAGAGGGATGAAGGGAATGTGTTTTTCTGTTTGTGTGTGTGTGTGTGTGTGTGTGTGTGTGTGTATGTGTGTGTATGTAGAGCTGTCTAGTATATATATATTTTTTTTTCTCCCGATAGGGCATATTTTTTTTTACAGATCGGGGCTATGGACCCTCCCGCCATACTTTGTCACCCTCTATATAGTAAAGTCCCTGGCCTAATGTTATTTCCATCCAATTCCATTCTGTGACAACCTGGGCTTTCTATCGCCTCTCCACTTCCTCCTCCTGGTGTGTATACATTATAAAACCTAGTGGGAGGGGACGACAGGCGGAGCGGAAGGTCCACTCATCCTATAGTTCAGCCTTTGCATACCCAGAGTGCGCCACCTACTCCATAATAGCTCAGTCTCCCGTAGAGAAAATACCTCTCTTTCAGTCTACAATATTCCGCATACACTTTTCTATATCTCTATACAAGTTCCCCACCTTTTTTTTTTTGGCTTTTTCATTTTTTTATTTTTTTCGCACCGTACTGAACCACTCTGTACAGAGGAAGAGGACCTTTCTATTCTACCTCCGCTCTCCGGCAGCAGCTTTACCAAGAGTAGATATGACCAGAGAACATATAGTCCACATACACAGATGCACACACAAAAACCTCGCCCACCCATCATCCATCGTCAGCGTCCTTTCCTTCTCTATACTAATATTTTCCGCGAAAATATATATATATATACATACATACATACATAAAGCGGCGTACATAATAGAGTTATGTGATAAAGTTTCGTATTGTTCTTTACATTGTGTATTCGGCACCGCTTCAGTCCCACTACTTCTCTGCACTTGTTCTCATACGGGACCCGTTTTCCCTCTCTTTCTGTCTAGCCAATTCTCTTCTGCTTTAGTTCCTGGATCTCGACAAACACTAATTCATTCTCTTGGGACGCTTATTTTTTTTTTTCCTGTTTTAAGCTCTACAATGAAGTCAAGTAAATTTTTCTATGTGTGTTTGTATTTAGTATAAAAATAAATAAAACATACAAAAAAAAAACAGATACCCAGTCAACAAGATTAGATAGGAAAAACTGGAGGTAGGGGCAATGCTCAGCCCTCAGTCTAGAGGTAGGATGATTAGAGAATATACAAGAGGGAAGTAGAGTGGGGCCAGTATGTGGGACCGGTGGACAACTTGCACTACTGGGTATTTGTGTGTGTGTGTGTGTGTGGGTTCTGTATATGGTCGACCCATTCTGGATTTGACGTTTGATGAAATGGAACACTAGTGACTGGGCTGGGTTGTGCCGGACTCTCTCTCTCACTCTAGTCATACTGGTTGTGGAATAAAAAGTACCGTCTGCTCCCTGCGCTGGACGATATCGCGGGTTTTCCACACCGAACATAAAACAATCATCTCATCAACAACACTATATTTGTATGATGACGGCAATATTATAAAATAATAAAATAAAAAATATTGTCCGTTGATAAAAATAATAAAAATATATATATATATAATAAAAATAAAATATGATGTCACTGATATATAAGTTAATATAGAACTCTATTTTGAACACTAAAAAAATTAAAAAAATAAAATAAATCTGTATTAAATAAAAGGTCAGTATTTTGCTTTCAATTTTTTGGCAAATAAAATAAAAGATACTGGAGCAGTGCTTCTGAACTTTTTAAAAAACTTTTCAGTTCATTTGACATCAACTAAAGACGCAATATATTCGGCCCTATAATCCATTCTATTATCATCATCATCAAACTCAAGGATTTGGCCATTTGGAATTCTATCAATAGTTTTAATGTAGTTGGTAAAAGCCATAAATTGTACTTAAGCAGTACTTTAGAGGAAATTGTAATAGGATCCGAAGAGCGAAGGGAAATACAAAAATGGCAATCTAGTTACTCGCCGCTCCCTAGGCCAGACTAGGGTGGGAGACTCTGTATATATACAGCCAAGCTAGCTCTACAGAGGACTGTCTTACAACAGTTTACGACGAGTTAACAACCAGTCAGCAATTTTGTACTACGTTCTCATCATTCAGCCAGTGTGTCTCTATATATATCTCTTGTTACCTAACTTCTATATACTTAAAGTCCTTGCAGTTTGTGCGTTTCTATCATTATACAGGGATCAGCTTATATTCTAGTTTATACATCTTAAAATCCTTTCGTACTAAATTCTCTCTCCTACTCACATCGTAATGGATGTGAGAAATTAGTGAGAATGGGTTTTTGAGAAATAAAGTTGAATATATGCT
Source organism: Triatoma infestans (assembly GCA_011037195.1). NCBI lineage: Eukaryota > Metazoa > Arthropoda > Insecta > Hemiptera > Reduviidae > Triatoma > Triatoma infestans. Next base: position 98,539 of record JAAEAF010013780.1, on the reverse strand, counting down.
GAACACTGTATAATGAATAGAACACACAAACTGCAAGGACTTTACAATTGAAATTAGGTAGCGAGATATATATATATATATATATATATATATATAGAGAGAGAGAGAGAGAGAGAGACTGGCTGAGTGAAGTTAGTAGAAGGTTGCTGACTGGTTGTTAACTCGTCGTAAACTGTTGTAAAAACTCTGTCCTCTGTATATATACAGAATCCCCACCCTAGACTGCCCTAGGTGGCGAGTAACTAGATTGCCATATTTGTGTTTCTCTCCGCTCTTCGGGTCCTATTACAAAATCATAACGCTACGGTTCCCTCAGAATCCTCCCCCAAAAAATCAGTTTTTTCCGGAAAATGTTTCAGATAGAGGTTATTTCAGATAGAAATTTAAAGAAAATCTATAATCTATAATCAGTCATCTAGCAGTGTTAACCAAAAAGCATTGGTTAACACTGCATTGGTTAAATCTATATTATCATTATCTCAATCTTTCCCCCTTACTTATAATTCTCCTAACCAAGTGATCGTATAATTTCTTACAATAATTTGTCGATATTGCCTTTTTTTTCTTCTATATTCTTCATTAACCGTCATTACGATAGTTATAGAAATTTAGGGAGTGCAAATAGGTGCCATATTGGATACCAAATCGGCAAAGAAGTTTTTTTAATTATAATTATATTATTATTGCGGGCAGAATATTTTAATATATATTTTTTTTTTTTAATTCCCGCCGTGTGAATATAAAATGTCCAACATCAGTAAAGGTCCACTCATTGGAACTGTCCAACTCATATTGAATATGGTAATATGAAAAGAGAAAGAGGGTAGGACTGTGAGAAAAAGAGAGATAGAGTAAGAGAGGGGCACACATTCTCGCAACATACACACAAAAAAAAAATTAAAAGCGGTTACCGTTGTGACAGGATGGTAGTGTATATGTAAAAATTACCAACACCGGTTGGAATAATCAAGGCGGCATTGATTTTTATGAGTAATTGCGCGGGAGCCTGGCTTGCTCGTAACTCAGTGAGAGAGAGAGAGAGGGAGGGAGCGAGCGATAGACTGAAAGAGAATGAGAAATTGATAATTAAAGAGAGAAAAAAAATGAATAAAGTGGGGAGAGATGAGATTCAGAATTATTTGAATTTTTTTTCATTTTTTACATTGTCCGTTTGGTTTATTTAACATTTATTTTTTCATGTATACACTGTGTATGTACATTTTGTAAATAAAAAAATATATTTATATATACATTTATATATTTCTTCTTATTTACTTATTTCATATTTATACTGTAGTGATGAGTCTTTAGATCTATTGGAAACCAAATTGGAACAAATCTTGGCCTCAATGTGTGTACTTCCCGTGATTTTATTTAAATTTCACATATTAGCTCGGAAAATAAGTGGAAATCCCTCCAAGACTTTGTCCGCCTTATAAGGGCAACCATGGAAGGAAGACAGAGCACTGTACAAGTTCAGCCTCTTATTCGTCTTCAAAAACCTATAATGGGGAAAAAGAGAGATGCATTAACATATCTATTGGTTAACCTAGCCCAGGAGTAGGGAATAGTAGTTTCTGGATTACAGAGAAGTGGAACAATATTCTACAAGTTGGTCTTGCTTAAGCAGACGAATCGATATTATCGAAAAAGATCGTTCGAAATCATAAAGGAAACCTTTCTCTACTTGGAGAGGGCAGTTGGAATGTTGGGACTAAAAGTGATTGAAGAAAAAACTAAATACATGTAAACCTGGAGAACAAACAAGCACGAAATTAACGCAACATATACCATTAGACGAGTATAGTTTCGGACAAGTTGATAGGTTTAAATTTTTAGGATCTATGTTTACTAACGGACCACAATTATGTGTCCGAAGAGATTAGGAACAGAATAATGGCAGCTAATAGATGCTATTTCAGACTGAACCACCAATTTTAAAGCATACTTGTCTCGAGGAAAAAAAAAAACCAATTTGCCAGAATACATCAACCGGAAGTGCGATGTATTGAATTTTTTTTTCAGTATTTCCGGTTTTCTCAAAAATGATTCCAACGATTTGCTTTAAACTTGAAATGCTTATTGCAGAAACATAAATCTTTCACGTTAAGTGGAAGTATTTGTAATCGTGTTAAACTTTATCTAGAGTTTTTTACCGGAAATATACATTTTGAGGTCCTCTGAGTCCAAAAAAGTGGCTTTTTATTAACTTAAACAATAATTTTTTTATTTAATAGATAACTTATTGTTGATGGAAGAAAAAATAAATTTATACAATAGTAAATAAATTTAAGAATAGAATAAAAAATACAATAAAGAATAATTGGAAATTATTACTTACTAAAATCTCGTCATACTTCAATTAAATTTATTAATACATTTTTAAAAATCATTAACATTTAGTGTGTTTATTAAAATTCATAAACATATTATGATATTCCTTGTCTACCAGCTTTTTCTTCTCCAGCTCTTTGTATGTGAACAGCATTTTTTAATTCTTTTTTCTCTAGTATATGACTGGTACTGGTCTTATTTTAAGTAATTATTTCGTCTGAATGACTTATATAGAGTTTGGATGTGAGTGAACTACAATTTGGTTGTAGTAGATTTGTCCGCGGAATGGTGGGGGTCCAAGGTAGAGGCCACACAGTAAGTTGCCACTACCTCTGGGCCTGTACTTACTAACTTGTAAAGTCAGCTAAGTCTAGGCTAGTGAACGATGGTTTGGGATCGTGGCAATGGAGTTGGCTCGTCTGTATGAGTGAGGGGTGTGAGCCGAGGAAGACACACACACACACAGACAGACAGATATTATATATATATATATATATATATACATAGAGTGAGAGAGAGTTCTTGCAAAGGTAATTTATATTATAATGAGCAGTATAATTGGTAGTTTAATCAAAGCTACCGCTATGTTAATCATGCCAACTCTCTCACTCTCTCTCTCTGCGCCAACTCGCTCTTCTTCATTCTAACCTCCGCCCTCGCCCCCACCCACGATAAAGTCGTACCTCACTCTGCTACTACCCCCAACTGACGATACCAATGTGCCGAGCCACTCTCCACCACTTGGAGCACTAGAAACCAGTCTCTCACTACCTCCTCGCCGAATACATTACAATACGTAATCAACATTTATGTGCAAATTCCAGATTCCCTCTCGCTCACACCAACCTCCAACTCCCACATCTCTCCATCTTCCCCTTTTCCCACCTTCTCTCTGACTTCACCACTCCCCCACCACCTCCACCAACCACTGCCATCATATTCTCTCATATTGTGTCTTATTTCTTAAATTAAACATATAGAACAACCCGACAACTGTGAGCGACTTAACTATGTATTATTCTTCTAATTTATTATTCCACCACCACCTACCTATTATTATTCCTTGGCACTTTAATTATTACAATAAACTTGAGAACATAAATTCCAGTAACTTTAAAAAAAAAATAATTCTTATGAAAACACTCGACACAAATTTCTGCCACTGCAATATTCTCAAGTTTCAAATTGACAGTGCTACTTACTCTTATTATTGTTGGAAGTCGAATTTGGTGTCAACATTTTTAGCAAATTAAATTACGGGCGCACCATTTTGTTTTTATGCACATTGACAAAAAAAGGACTTATGAACTCCATACACACACGATACTACTACTAGGCGCTCAAATTCTCCGAAAACCCCGGGTCCTTTCAATTAAAAAATTCTTTGTCAAATTACAGACACTCCATTTTTTTTATTTTTATGTCTGTAATTTGTAATGGAAACAAGGCAGCAAGAAATTCGTCATATACAATCGAACAGTTTTGATTAGTTACGATCAAATCTTGAATGATTCACCAAGTTTTGCCACACTGGCTAATATCCGCCGGTTAAAACAAGCAAAGTGTTTTCCTAACTAGCCATTCTTCAGACGAGACTTACATCAGTTAACGGTTAGATTATTCTATAATCCATCACGCTACCAATATGATATTCTTCGCTCGGTAATTCTACCATTCGACCTTTCTCTCTTTGCAATAGTGAAATCGTAAAATATAAGATGTGAGTACAATATCAGTTCCTGTCTTCTTACCATCACCTTATTTACCATCCCGGTACAATTAAAAATTCTATTCTGCAAAATTTCATATGCACGTAACTGAAATATCAAAATATCGAAAATCCTGTGTGACTTTCTTAATCTTTTTTCAAATCTTCTGATTCAGATAATCTCAACGATTCCAGATAATCCAAAAAAGTAGCTGAGCCACCCCTGTGACAATCTTCACGATCTCAGCTTCTCTCCTCCAGCTAGTCCAATCCCTACAGTCCAAAATATCACCTCATATTTTTACTTATTCCACTTTATTTGTAGATTGTGAAGGCAATTAAAATAAAAACAGAATATTCACCAGAAATATATGTTTCAGTTTTCTCGAAAATTGCTTCAACTTTTCTTTAAATTTTCACACTGACAACACCGTTATCTTAATAAAATCAATTTTCCTGGAAAGACGTTTCATAAAATAGAATGGCCTTTGTTTGATTCGTAGTAAATATGCAAAAAATATTTGAATATTTTCATGTCTTATTCACTCTTGATATTCCAAAACGGAAAAACGTGTCTAAATTCCCTAAGATTTATTTTGGTAATGTTATTATTAACAAACCGGAACAAGTATCACAATCACACACATAAAACACGGACAGGAACAAAGTAGGAAAGAAAAAGACAGAGAGAGAATGAGTGAGTGAGGAAGGAAAGAACATTTTTAAAAAGTTTTATTCAAATTCAAGATAACGTAACACATGCATTTCCGGTCAGATTAAAGCATTGAAAAATTTTGATCGGATTGATTCCGATTGGTTAATATGTATATGAACAAAAAATACAAATAATTATAACAAACAAGGCTAATATTTAATCGCTTCCGTTTAACAATGAAATAATTGTTGGCGCCAATTTTTATAATCTTTACATATTATTAATTAACTTTAATATTCTATATTATTATTTTCAATTATTAATTTAGCGAATGTAACTTATAATATGAGAACAATATTATGTAATTACATTCAAATATCTAAGGGAACAAAAGTATGTTAAACCATCATGACATAAGTGTTAGTTAGGAATTGCATAGTACTATTTTACGGAAAAAAAAGGGGGATAACAACAATAATAATTATATTGCATACAGGGATTATCAAAATTAATATTTAATTCTAGGGTAGAGGTTTTTGTACATTTTTTCCCTCAATAATGTAACACGTAATGTCTACTGTCTGTCGCCATTTAGTGGAGAATAAAGCTATTTTAGTAGCTGCTCTATATATTTTGTAAATAATGTCAAGTTTGTATAAAATTTTATGAAATAAATCATTACTACTACTACTAATATTTAATTTAATTTTTTTACAATAATTACTACTATGGTATAATGAAACAAATTTTCTTCTTTTAAATTAAGATGCGATAATTTCTTCTTTCCTCCCCCCCCACCACCACCAAAAAGGCTAATTTTAATTATAAAATAAATTAGAAGAGAGGGCAACCTTTTTTGACCTTTTCTTTTCTTTTTTCTTATAATATACGAATGAATGAGATTAATATTTTCTGAAATCTTATAACTTATTAACAAGGCGAGAATTAAAAAATTGCTCAATTTTTCATATCTCGACAGAAGCAATAAATTGTCTTTATGTCTTATTTTAGTTTATTTCTATAACCAGATATTTTAATTATAGCATTTGTGGATTCTTTATTATTATCCGACCTGTTGTTATTATTAGGCCGTGGATTTCACGCTTCATGCGTTTTATTGCTCGCATTTCAAACATACAAGCACAAAAAAAGCGCTTGTACAATACCAATCGCGCAAAGATTAAAAACATGCAAACTTTCTACCATCCTAGTCAAAATGATCATATATAATTATTTAAGCAATAGGATTTTGTCAACGCCATCTTTGTTTAGAGAGAATCTCTGTAATTAATAAATTAAGATGAACGCAACTAGATAGTGAAATGTATTTTTAGGTACTTTTTTTTTTTTAGCCGGTTCAATATTTGTACGGAGGCTTCTCTGTGCACTTCGGAGCTCCGAACGGTGTTCCTTTTTTTAAGATAAATGGCTAGCATTGGGGCAGTGATCTTTAGGTGCTCTTGGGATAAGAAAAGCTAAGGCAGCGTTGTCTGGAGTCAAAGCTAATCACTACTGACCCCGATATATTTACATTATTTTCTCAATCACTTCTAAGTATTCTCGATTTTTTTTCTCCAAATTGTTCTATATTTTTATTGAAAACAATAACACTAACTTTGGAATATTGCTTTCTCAATAATCTAAAGTAAAAAAAAAAATAAAAGATAACAATATTCCAAATTAAATATTAATTTCGGAACGTTTCTCAAATTCCACACGTCGAGCTAAGCCCGATGAATTCATTAGAGCTTTAGTGCTTACAGCTCAAAAATTTTACAACTCTATTTTAGCTTTCGATACAGCAGTCATTAACTACTTATATACCTTTATTGGAGCCCCATATGTCTATTTTGTTTCCGGAAGACTAGCTCATGTAAAATTGCTTTATTCGACGCCCCTTAATGTAAATGCTTTAATATATATTTTATAATATAATGTTTATATATATACTTATTAGATTCGGTGGTTTTCCTTTTTGATCTTGCAGGCCCCCGCGGCCAGTGTCATTGAAAGTTACAACAGATTTCCGGTTAAGACTGTTTGTAGAACGGATAAACAACCAATATTTGCAAAAGGCTCTTTCAGAATAGATTTTGCTTTAAGTTTTAAATCAATAAGTAACTTGAAGAAGCTTACCAATTTAGGCGAAACAATCAATTCCTAGGTTTTTCACATCTTGACTTTGTACAGGGCGTTCTTCTTATTATCTTACTTTGACTAAAGAATGATATGCAGCATAGCCGATTTATTCAGAAACTAGAACTTTTACCGAATTGTATTCTGTTTCGAAATTAGTGGCGTAATGTTATCTAACAAATTCGTGAACCAACAGTTATCCTTTCATAAATAAATTTTGAGTGTTGATCAACAATTTGATTTTATATTTTAAACATTATAATAATAAATTTTCCCACAAAATATCTATTTAACCCACTTTTTCTTATTTCTTTTTTCCTAAGTAGCAAACTGAAAAAACAAAAAACGGTCATCTACTTCTTTGTTTTGTTACCAGTCCGCGACAATATTACGAAAAACCCGAAGTAAATATGGGGAAACATGTATATTGTTATTGTAACATGTATATTGATGTATTGTTATTGGTGGATGTATCGAAGGGATGTTTGTAAGCTGATTACAATTTTAGAACTCCTGAATAGAAAATAAAATAAGAAAATTATCTATCATGAAAGAGCTGAACACAGTTCATTCCATTCAGCATTCATTCAGTGCTTAGTGATGTTTTAAATAATTATTTAGAAAACTTATATTTTAGGCAAATGAGATCGGATTATGGAATGCGAATATACTGCTCTTTAATATTATATTGAGATTTCAGATAATTATACAATTTTAATTAGCTAGTTGGGTATTTTAGTTTAAATTTTTGGTTAAACAAAATAAATTATTAAATCAATAATTTAACTGAAGATGTGGAATCAAGTTCCATTGCTTTCTAAATTAATTCGCCAAAACTAATCTACTATCAATCCCCATACCACTTTATAGAGGAAATCAGTTTTGTATGTACGTAATTTCCGTTTTCATTTTACAGATAGGTATTAATACGTAATTAATTGGTTATTTAAGGTTAATATATTTTTATTTCACTTACTGCTGTAAGAGGAAGTATTGCTTCCTTAATAAAAGAAATCGTTTTTCTGCTATCCTTGAGTAATGTGTCGATTATTACACTTAATTTTGTAAACACTAAATTTACTTGCAACTCGGACATAAATCCGAGGGGCTTGGGAAAATATGCGGGAAATTAGGGGAAATCCCACAGTTATGTATGGGAGCAGATGTATCTTTTTGAATCAAAATTCATGGTGACAAGTTCGCATGCGGATGTAACACTACCACACTGGCTCAAACACGAGTAAAAACGAAATCGTAGTATACACAGATGGTTCTAGGACTTGGAGGGGGTGGCGTGCATTGCCATATCTCTTGGTAGCACCTCAACGGTCTTTCAGGCTGAAATCTTCGCCATTTTAAGTTGTGCTAAGTATCTTAGGGATAAGGGCGTAACGAGCCCTTAGGAATTGCGATCATCTCTGATAGCCAGGTTGCACTAAAGGCTTTAGAGGCGAAATGCATCAGGTCGAGGATTGTTAAAGAATGCTGCGAACAGGTAGAATCTCTGGCAAACCACAATAGGCTTCGGCTAGGCTGGGTGCCGGGACACAAAGGCATTCAAGGTAACGAAGAGGCCGACAGACTGGCGAAGGAGGGCGTCTCACGAACGCCTATTGATCAAGAGCCTTTCTGCGGCATCTCATACAGAACTGCCTGTGGATCCATTGAAAAATGGCAAACATACATTATATTGGAAAAATATTGCGGTGCTGAGGCACTCCAAGATTTTCTTGAAGGGCCTCTCAAAGATTCGCACAACCTATCTCCTCGGCAGAACAAAAGTGGAGCTAAGGAGAATTACTGCCCTAGTTACAGGGCACTGCTCTCTAAGGAAGCATCTTCATAATATGGGTCTCTCTCCGGACCCACTTTGCACGAAATGCGGCCAAAAGGATGAGAAACCGTTTCATCTTCTAGGAGAGTGCGTGCACTATGCTCCTGACGATTCCTGAAATTTGGCACCCACATTCTGGAGCCGAAAGTGGGATCAGAAATTGTACTTAATGATACAGGGCTGATGTGAGGCGTTTTTACCGGGATGCACAATAGGCCCAGCTAATGTCTAAGTGCTGAATCTCGTTTTGGGGGCCCCGAGTTTTTAGATTAGATTAGATTAGATTTAATGAAGAAAGTTTAACTTTCACACACACTACATTCACTCACTAGTGTGTGAAAGTAACATTATTGAACTGTAATAAGCCCGACATACACGAAAACAAGATCCAAAACAAATCCCAGATACAGCGGATTTGAGGTTATATCAAACGGAACACGTTATGGAGAGAGGGAGTAATTTGACTTGAATCAATACACGTCTTTTGACATTGTTTTTTGTATTTATATAAATTAAGAATCAATTTAATATGGATTGCAGAAAAAAATATAATATTTAACTCGTGATCGAAGTATTTTTACAACTCTCCTCCAGTTTGACGTACTCGCTGAATGTGTAAAAAGTCGTACTTCTCTCACTTGTCAAATATATAACTATTTATTAAGTTTAGATTCTCCAATAGATATAAAGTTGAAGACAACTAAACATTAAGTAATAATTATAAGTTTGAAGAAAATAAGGCCATTATAATTAGAAAGTCGTGTTTTCTTTTTTTACTGATGATGTCAACCGAAGTTGTGGGGAGTGGGCTAGCCAGAGCGCCGAGACGATATTTGAAATATAAAGCATAAAAACCTTATCATTTGTGGCAGTAATGAAAACAATCTATTGGCCAGCTATACATACCTACCTACATACGAACACCAATACGAAACAAATAACTGTATTGATTGGACTTTGCAATTTAGTGAAGCGACCATATTCTGTACGTATGTGTGTTCTATTATTTTTTAATTTTTTTTTTCTACTTCTCCTGGTCCGTACATTGAATGAATGAGTTGAAGGGAGAGATAGAGAGAGAGATATGGAAATAGCCAAGAGTGAGCAGAACCCAATTTGCTCAAACCCAAGATACAACAATAATGTGATACGTCCGATATATATATATATATATACATACAAACATATAGTTTGAGAATATAACCGCAGCAAAAAGTCTAATATCCTACAAAATACGAACAAAGAACAAATTATCACCTTTCTAAACCCTTTATTTATTTTTTTATTCGTTATAGTATACTTTTCAATACATTTCAAAAAAAGTAAAAAAAAAACAACAACCTGCCCCCATCCTTTACACAAATTTAACCCTTTCCCCTCGCACCATTTCTGTTTTCTACTTCACACTGTGCACAAGAAGTTTGGTGAACAGGAGTTCAATAAAACAGTTTTTTTTTAATTTTTATGTTACTACTTCCTCCCCAGTTTGTGGAATATAGGAGAATTTTTTTGCTTTAATTTAGGTTGCCTCTTCCAGCGTTCACTAAGGAAGATCATGTAATACATTTTTCCGATAAGATTGTTTTTTGGAAATATTGTCAGTTTTTCCACTAGACTAGAAAATGGAAAAGCAAATATTTATTATACTGGTAATTCGAATTTCTGTGTACTTTCCAAGTAAATCTTGAAGAAATGTTTTATTGAGAAGCTTTGTGTGAGTGCGTATATACATGTAGACGGCTTTTGGGTCTGTTTAGCGTAAACAATCTATTGGGCCCCCAATTGGTGCCAAAATGAACCTTTAAATGACTGCACCTTGAACACACCTTGCGTTTTTATCATCAAATATAGGAAGATATGAATGTAAAACATAATAAATACACGATAAAATGAACAGACGTGCCTGTTTTTTAATTTCCCTTACACCTAGTAAGAGGAAGTATTGTAATCGTGTCAAATTTTCGATATCGGGTTTTCACCGGAAATATCCGTTTCGAGGCCTCTTAACTCCAAAAAAAAAGTGGTTTTTAGCAATGGGTCCGTGTGCTGTGTTTGTGTGGGGGTGTCAGCATATCTCAAAAACGAAAAATCGCAGAATGTTTAAACTTAATATTTCGTTTAAGTGCTATCAGTGAGATCTGAAGCTTTTCGTAAAAATCGTCCAACCAGAAGTGGCCACTTTAATGAATAATTTTTCTTTTTTCAGTTTTTTGTGATTTTCTCGAAAACTACTCCAACAATTTCCTCTACACTTGGTATATTAAATATATACAAAGATCTACAAATTTTTATTTGAAACATTTCTTCGGGAGAATTCATTTAAAGAGCACTATTGGTGGAAGAGTGAGGATAGGTTTTCTTCTAAAATGTTATTTCAGTTTATTACACGATTCTATCATTTAAATAATATTAATTAAAATTAAATATGTTGTTGAAATTTTGAGTTTGAAGAAGATCGGATGACCGAATGGGCGTTTTTACTGAAAAGTATTTTTTTTCAGCTCTCTTCTATTTTCTCTAAAACAGCTCCAACGATTTTCTTTAAACTAGGAATGTAAACTACACATATAAAGAGCTTTTATTTGAAACATTTCTTCTGGTAGAGTCATTGAAGGGGGTTTTTGGGGTAAAGGGAGGTTATGTTTCTCTAAAGTGCTATCATAGTTGATTACACAATTCTACCATCAAAACCGAGTTTCGAAACTTTAGTAAACCGGAAGTGTGTTTTTACTGAACAGTTTTTTCAGTTTTTACGATTTTCTCCATGAAAAACACAGACGAATTTCATTAAATTTGATATGCTAACTATGAAACTTGTCAATTACAATTTTGAAAACTAGAGTAAGAGAAAGTTGTGTGAGTGTTTCATACCAGATTTTTATTATAAGATTCCCAACAAAGATGGATTTAACAGTGCCGGAATAAACTATGCTTTCATCGAAGTTACTTCGTAGTAAATTATTAATAATGGATATATATATATATATTCAATGCATTAATTTTGTTAATAAAACTAGCTAATTAATAGAAGTTATTTAACATATTCAAATTACTTCTGTCATTAGCAGTATGATTAAATGATTATTCGTACCAACTAAATAATATATAATTATAATTACAACTTATATATATATTCTATATATATATATAGAGCATATAGAATTCATATATAAATTCAATTATTCGCAGTAAGAGGTAGAACTTATACAGATAATTTAAATTCTATACATACGTACACATACATGAACATCACACACACAAAACACATGGATAAATACGGACCAACACACATAATATATTACCTTCGTGATTTGTTTACTAAATACGACTTAATTATATATTAATACACTCATTAACATATTGTTTTCTTTTTTCCATTTATTTATTTATTTATTTTTTATAAAATAAGTAAAATATATTTAATTATTTTTTAATTAACTTTATTTATTTATTTTTTTAATAAAATAATGATGACTTTGTTTGATAAATATTTAAATCGATAATTCTTTGTTTTTTTTTAATTAAATTTTTTTACTTTGACTATAAAAAAAAAAGAAATCTTTGATCTAATATTAAAAACAACAAAACAAAACAAAAATACTCGTCTTGGAAGCTTTACACCCACCTTGAGTGGATGGGGCCCCACAGAACTGTCCCAAAATTTTATATACCAGTAAAGGGTCGCAAATAAAAATTATCGAATAAGTGCAAGAACTTTTCTAGATAATCGGGAAAAACGAAATTGGTAAAAAAAAAGAGAAGATGCGCGTTTCCGTTTGATGAAGTTTGCTGAAACTCATATGTACGTTTTAGGCACTGAATTATGCTTTACATATTTATTTCAAATATTCACACAAATTTTCACACACTCTAAATTTGAAAATCATTTTTTTTACTGATTGCCCTTATTGTTGTTATGGGAAAGTATTGCGAAAGTGTCAGTATTTTCTCCAGAAATACCATGTTTTGAGATGTGTGGATGGAGGTAACAAAATATCTCAAAAAAACAAAACAAAATTGCAGGAAGCTGAAGTTTGGTGTTACTTTATACGTACGTACCATTATCGCAACTGAGATGAAGGTCTTGATCAAAATCCATTAACTGGAGGCGTGCAATTTGCTGGACAATTTTTTTATTTTCACTTTTCGTAATATGATTGGACTCAGGATAAGGGTCTTTCAATTAATCCCAGTAAGATCCAGGTGATTTAATTTACTAATAGGAGGAAGATCGTAGGATTGAAACCTCCTAGGTTATTAGGAACTTCTGTTAAGATTTGCAAATCGGTGAAGTTTCCTGAGTGGTTCTTGACATAAATTAAATTGGTCGGGACATGTTAAGACACAGCATCAAAAGGCAATTATTTCCTTTTGGCAATGTCAAAGAATGCCAAAAAAATTGGGGGATCCCAAGATGATGTTTTGGATATATTTAAACCTAGATTGTTATATGCGGCTGTGGTCGTGGTCAGGGCCAGACACGAGACTGTTGTCAGTGAGCTGCTACAGGAGGCCCTGCGAGCGATGGAGGGGTGGTGCAGAGGGGTTGACCTGATGGTCAACCCTTCTAAGACCACTCTGGTCCATTTACCAGAAGAAGGAATGTGGAATGTTTTAGCACATTGAACTTCTTCGGAAGAACTCTAGAAGTGTCTGGTCAGGTGAAATACTTGGGGATCATGCTGGACTCCAAACTCACCTGGGGAGCACATCTAGAGTACATAACACAGAAGGCAAAGAAGTATCTCTGTGGAGTCACCAGAGCATGCGGGAAAACATGGGGACTTTCCCCAAAAATGGCCCACTGGCTATAAACGGACCATCATACCTGTCCTCACTTACGGAGCAGTAGTGTGGTGGCCGAAGATAACAAGACAGCAAGGTGCGAGGAAGAACCTCTCTGGGGTTCAAAGACTGGCGTGCATGCTGATTTCGGGGGCATTTTGTATTGCCACAACGGCTGCATTGGAGGTACTGCTGGGGTTGCCTCCGCTTCATCTTTTGATACAAGTGGAGGCGAGGGCTAGCGCGTACAGATAATGAACAATGGCCAATGGAAGCAAAGAAGCTCCCTAGCCAAACACTTGGACATTATTCAGAAGGTTGACACTGGCCCTATCTTTAAGATGGCTGGGGAGGAGTGCTGTCCAACATTCCACTTTGAGCTCCCCTTCCAAGTGATATTAATGTCACGTTTGGAGTGGGCTAAAAGCTGGGGAAAACGGGGCCAGACTGGGGGATCCTGGTTCACGGATGGGTCCAAAATGGCCTGCGGAACTGGAGCCGGAATATATGGAGTTAAGCCGGAGGTTCGCATTGCGAGGCCCCTCGGTGATTACTCCACAGTTTTTCAGGCTGAAGTCTATGCAATAAAGATATGTGCTGAGGAGAACCTGCGTATGGACTCTAGAAATAGAGAGATATGCATCTTCTCGGACAGCCAGGCTGCGCTGAATGCACTTCGGGCATTCAGATCACCTCCCCCCTGCTCAGGGAGTGCAGAGACTCCCTGGAGGCATTATCCCCGCACAACAAAGTTCGGCTAGTATGGGTGCCGGGGCATAAGGGGATTATAGGTAACGAAATAGCCGACCAACTGGCTAGGGAGAGAGCGAATACTCCCTTCTATGGGCCGGAACCTGCTCTAGGGGTAGCCAAAAGTATGGCGAGGGCGTCTCTGAGAGAATGGACTCGGGAGGAGCATAACTGATACTGGAGGCTAAGTACTGGGGCAAAACACGGCAAATAGGTTATGCCATAGCTGTGTAGAAGAAGGACCAGAGACATTCTGGACTAAGCAGGTATCAGATTTCTCTAATAACGGGCCTGTTTACTGGGCATGGCAAGTTCAAAAAACATATGTACAAGGTGGGGTTGGGGGATATAGAGTCCTTGTATAGACTGTGTCAGGAGGAGGAGGAGACGGCCTCTCATCTGCTGTTTGATTGCGTTGCAATAGGTAGATTGCGGTACGAGGTCTTCGGCACATTGAGACCGGAGGAAATAGTACTCCAGAAGGACTGGTGGGAAAGGTTCTGGACCTCATGAAGAGGGAGGCTTCCACTACTATGTTTCGAGGGGTTGGCACAATAAGCCTCAATGGGAGGCTGCGGTGCCTGGGTTTTAGTCCCCCTCTGCAACATTCTAATTCTATATGCGGCTGTGGTGTGGTGGCGTCGCATTGAGATAAGATCCGCTAGACTGCTGCTTGAGGATATTCAACGCTTGCCTTCTCTGGCGATGCGGACCACGCCAACAGCTGCAATGGAGACTTTATTGGGAATTCCACCGCCCTTTGTAGAGGTGAAACTGTGGCAATGAAAGCCTGTACTAGAATTAAACAGGCAGGTTTTTGGCAGGGTAAGCGATATAGTCATTCTACCATTCATCGCGAGATGCTTCTGAAGGTTACAGGTTTTCCTTCTGATAGAATGTTGAAGAGTTTTGTTTCGAGCATTCTTACAGTGTCAGGTTACCTTTTAGGGAAGATTGGGTCCGTCTGGGGTGATGGTACCTGATAATTACTTCCGGTGTCACACGGACGGTTCCATAATGGATGGTAGGTCTGGAACTGCGGTCTATTGTGAGACTGGTGATCATTTGGCAGTATCTCTTGGTGAATGGACCACAGCCAGTCCAGACAAAGGTTTATGCTATTCTTTGTTGTATCTTGGATGAGAGGGCACATAACACTAACTTAGAAGGTGTTTGTATCTGCTCGGACAGCCAAGCTGCGCTGAAGGCGATGAGTTCATGTGTCTTCACTTTCAGGTTGGTGTTAGAATGTTGGTGCTGGAAGAGCTTTCTTCTCTGAAGGATGTGCTTCTAGTCTAGGTGCCTGGTCACATTGGAATTTTTGGGAATGAGGATTCATAAACTGTTTGTTTCATAAACTGGGATTTCAAGTAAGTATCTTATTTCTCCGTTTTTTAGTTTACAGTGGCTAGTGATTTGTTGTGTAATATCCTAAAAGTTAATGTTAGTAATTTCGTCAGGTAGTTTTTGTAATTCTTTGGTGGTGATAATAGAACTGTGTATTTGGTTTAGATTACAAAAGGTTAGGCTAGTTTCTATTTCACTTATTATTTCGATTAGGTTAATAGTCAGTAGTACAAGTTGGTTTATTATGTCTTTGATAATTAAGGTGTTTTGCCAGGATATATTTTCGTTAATTAATGATTCTATTTGCATAATTCTGGATTTTAATACTAATTCATTATGTTTTACGTTTTCAATTTGGCTATTGAATTTAGTAATCATTTCTTTATTTAATCTTATAGTTTCTAAGTTTTGTTTTTGGAGGATGTCTTGATTTTTGTTAATTTTATCGAATAGTTATCGTATTTTTCACCGTCTTCCGAATCTAAATTGCCAGATATAGCTTTGATAATAGTTCCTAATCCGTTAATTAATCCTCGTTTTGTTCTTTTTCTATTAAGTAAGTTTCCAATTTTGTCTGTAAGTCTTTTGAAGTTAAAGTCTAAAATGTTAATAAATGTTTCTAGTTCTCTTTTGTATGAATTTTCGGTTGAATTAATGGTGTTTAGTTTGTCATATATGTCTCTTTTATATTCTTCTAATTTTATAAATTCTGTTTCTATGTTAGTTAAGTTATAATTGTAGTAAGAATAATGTGATGTTAGGTAGATGTATGTATTGCCTAATTCTAAGATGTTAAGTCCTGTATTGTCAACTAATTTTTCTAGCTCCTCGCTTCTTATTATGTGGGGGCATCTGTAACATATAGACGTTTCCTTTTTATTTTGTCAATTTTATGTTTCTTGTTTGGGTTTACTTTGATTAGGCCTAATTTGGGGTTATAGTTTTCTAATTGGTATGCTTTATATAGGGGTTTTTTAATTTTTTGGATGCGTCTTTTTCCTTCTTTAATTAGTACCTTAGTGGGTATTTGGTCTGGTGGTGGTTTACATTTCTCTTGCTTTAGGAATCTTTTGTTTTTCTCTATCGCTATATTTTTGTTAGTTTCGTCATGTACTATTTTGAGTTTGTTTTTATGGTTAGTTAAATAGTCATCCATAGTGAATCCTGTGTTAAAAATGTTTTTGTCTCTGTCTGCGCCATATAAAATTTCTACTGGCGTAAATTTTGTGGTCGTGTTTATTGAATTGTTATATGCTAGGGTAGCGAAATGTAATTTGTTTGTTAGTTTTGTTTTATCAAATTCTTTATTTTGGTTTATTATACGTAAATGTTCAATTAATGTAGAATGAAAGCGTTTTATTATTCCGTTGCTTTTTGGGTTGTCAACACATGTCATATGGGGTTTTATTTTGTAAAGTTTTAAAAGTTCTCTTAAAAGATTGTTATTAAATTCTGTTCCGCTGTCATGTATTATTTTATTGGGGATTTGGTACTGGCTAAAGTACTGTAGTACGTTTTCTGTGATTTCTATAGCGCTCAGTGTCTTTAGGGGGTAAATTTGTGCGAATTTAGAAAATGCATCTACTATGGTTAAGTATTTTTCATTTTCTAGGGTTAATGTGTCTATGTGTAGAGTATCGAAAGGGTATTTTGGGGTTTCCGTAAGATTGTCGTTGATTTTGTAGGGATTTCTCTCGTATTTGTTAATTTGGCAGATTTCGCAGTTGTTAATGTATTTTTGTATATCATGATGTAGTTTGGGCCAATAGTATTTCCGTTTTAGTTTTAGGTAGGTTTCCATGATACCTCTGTGATTGGTTTTTCCTAAGTGATAGTTGCTGATAGTATCGAGTTGTTCGTTTGGGTCTTCAATATCGGTTAGAATGTTTTCGCATTGGATGAGTTTGTAAGAGTCCTTAGTAAATTGTGTTTGTAATATTTCGTTTATGGTTAATATTAAGTCTTTGTCTATTAGGCAGTAATAATTTATTTTTGGGACGAGGTAGTCTTTTATGAAATTAAAGATTTCTGTTTTAATATTTCTCGCGTCTAATTTAATCGTTAGTCTTTGTTTCGTTTGCCCAAATAATTTTTTGTATTGTACTTGTGTTTCGCTTTCGTGTTTCTGTATAATTATTTGATTTTTCCCTATGTTGATACAAGTGTCTTTATATGTAATCCCGTTTAATTCGTTTTCGTCTGCGGAGTGACAAGTCTCTAGGTCGTCATTGTCTATGTTATTAATTAGGCTTTCGTTATCGTTCACACTGATTTCTTCTTCGGGTAGTTCGTGGAATACGATTTTGATATGTGTTTCTGTAAATATTTCAGTAATTAGGTTTGTTATCGTGTTATGGTCGATTGTATTGTCACAGTTTTTTGGTATATGTAATTCGAAAATATCGTTTTGTATGCAGTAAGTTTTGACTTTGTTTAAGCAAGTTTTTAACGTTGGGATTTTTGTTTCATCAGAGTCTTCGGATTTTGTTATTAAATGGAATAATATGTATTTCTTATATATAGGCTGTGTGAAAATTTGTCCCGTCTTTCTAGTTTTACTGTTTAGAAAGTCCATGCTTTCAAATTTTGTATTTATCCGTTCCGTGAGTGTTTTATGGTGCTGATTGTTTAGTGATGTAAGGTTTATAATGTTTTGAGGTTTTTCTAATATGTCTTCAAATGATTGTTCAATTTGGAAGTTAGGTCGAATGCGTGATAGAGCATCGGCGTTACTGTTCAGTGTTCCTTTTTTGTATTCTATGTCGAAATTAAATTCATCTAATTTTATTTTCCAGCGCATTAATTTGTTGTTAGGGTCTTTTAATGACATTAGCCAGACTAAAGGGCGGTGGTCAGTACGGATTTTGAATTTCGTTCCGAATAGATATGGTCTGAAGTATTTTGTCGACCATACAATACTTAAAAGTTCTTTTTCTGTTGTTGAGTACTTTGTTTCGTGAGTATTTAGGGTTCTGCTAGCATAGGCTATTGGTAAGTCTTTGCCGTCTATATTTTGACTAAGGATAGCGCCTAGGGCGTAATTACTGGCGTCCGTAGTTAACGTGAATTGTTTCGAAAAGTCTGGGTACTGTAATATTGGGGCATTAGTTAGAAGGGTTTTACTTTTTTCGAAGGCGTCTCTATAGTCTTTGACTGTCAGATCTATTTTGTTTCCTTTTTTCAGGCATTTTGTTAGGGGTTTTGTTAATTTTGCGAAATTCGGTATGAATTTTCTGTAATATCCCAGGAGTCCGAGATATGTTTTTATTTCTTTTGGTGTCTTGGGGATAGGGAAGTCTTGTACTGCTTTTACCTTATCAGGATTGGGTTTAACACCTTCTACTGATACAATATGGCCTAAATAAGCTACTTCCTTGTGTAGAAATTCGGATTTGTCCAGTTGAACTTTTAGATTATTTTTTCTTAACTCAGTGAATATTGTCCTTATGTTTTGTATATGTTCTTGTAGTGATGTTCCTAATATGATGATGCCGTCTAGATAGACTAAACATATTTTATTTATGTGTTCTTTTAACACGAAATTCATCAGGCGTTGAAATGTGGCGGGGGCGTTCTTTAAACCGAACGGCATGCGCCTAAATTCAAAATGTCCTTCGTCAGTGTTAAAGGCTGTTTTTTGGATCGAATTGTCATGCATTTCAATTTGGTGGAAACCGCTGGATAAGTCTATAGTAGTATAGTATGTGTTTCTTCCTAATTTGTCTAGTACGTCAGTTATATTAGGTATTGGGAATTTGTCATCGATTGTTTTTGAATTTAATTTGCGGTAATCAATTACCATTCTAAATTTTTGTTTACCGGAGGCGTCTTGTTTCTTTGGTACAATCCACGCTGGGGATGACCATAGTGAATATGATGGTTGTATAATTTTGTTATCTAGGAGTTGTGCAACTTGGCTTCGAATCTCTTTTTTATAGCATTCGGGGTACCTGTAAGGTTTGTGTAAATGGGTATTTCGTCCGTGGTTTTTATTTCGTGTTTGATGGCGTGTGTATGTGTAAGTTCTTGATTTTCTTTAGGAATGATGTCATTAAATTCTTCAATAATTTTAAAAAGTTCTTTCTTCTCTTCTTCGTTTAAATGGTTTGCGCGAATTTTAATTTCGATAGGTTCGGTTGCATTAACGTTTTGTGTTGGGTTCTGGAAGTATTTAAGTTCGTATTGTTTGTCTAATATTTTTACAGTGTTATTTCCGAAATTAATGTTCACTTTTAATTCAATTATTGCGGGTAGTCCTAGTAGTAAGTTAAATTGTTTGTGGAAGTCGTGTAGATAGAATTTGAGGTTTTTGTTTTGAATTTTAATCATAACATATCCGTTTCCGGTGTGTTTGTCTGTAGCTGTGGTGAATGTGAATTGTTCATTAAAAATTTTAAATTTTGATTTGTTTTTTGTACGTAATTTTTGCTAATTAAGTTTATAGAAGATCCGGTGTCAATTAGGATGTAGTAGTCATTGTTCTTTAAAAATGGAAGTTTCGAATCGCAATAATTGTTTAGGATTTCTTCCTCGTGTTGCAAGGAACTATCTCTAAAAAAGAATTGTTTTCTTCTGTTTCAATTTCCTCGGGATTTTGTGCCATTTGTAAGGGGTCGTCAAGATTGAAATTGTCGAATTCTTGTAAGGGGTTATCGTCAATAATAACTTCGTTATTGAATATTTCTTCCGCAATGTAATTCATCGGTTGGTTGTGTGGGTATTGCCATTTTGTTGCATAAAGTAATTATTCGGTCCTCTAGGTTGTGTTATTTGTTGTCTTGTCTGTGAAGATTGTGAAGGTAAATTTTGTTGTCTCATTGCTGAGGTTTGTCTTGTTTGTATGGACATTGGGGTTACTCTCTTCGGTCTTATTGTTTTTTGTTGTTGATAATTGGTATTGTATAAACGATTATTGGGTTTTACGATAATTGGTTGTCTGGGGAATGATGTTCCAGGGAAACGTGTGGGTGGTAAATTAGGTAATCTGTTTATTGTTTTATTGTTATTATCCGAGTTCTGTAAATATTGAAAATCGTTTATTAGCAATTGTTCTACCTCTACAAGTGTTTTAGGATTTCGGGTGGCTAAGTTATTCCTTAATGGGTCTCTCAGTGATATTATGAAATTCGTTGTTACGATTAGTTCCTGGAATTGTATCAAATATTCCTTTTGTTGAATGGAGCCGTCATCAAGTAGGTTTACCTTAGCTCTGAATAAATAAAATTTTTCTTTAATTTCTTTTAGGGTGTTGAACGCATTTTTGGAAGGGTTTATCTTCAGTATTTCTAGCATTAAACTAGCGGGTTCTTGTCTGTCTCCGAAGCTGTTTATCAAATGTACCTTTAATTCTTTCCAGGTAGTGAATCTAATATTCCTAAGGTTTTCGCTTGCTGTTCCTACTAATTTATTCTTTATATTTAAGAAGACTATTTGTTTTTGTATTGGTATTATGGTTGGTGTTAAGGTGTTTATTATTGTATTAATTTCGTCTATATTGAGGATAAATTGTGTTAATGTTTTTGGGTTTCGTCGTATGTGGGGATTGAGTCTAGTATAAGTTTCAGTTCTCCCATGCTTGCCATTTTGGTGTGTGTATATATGAATGTAAACAATTAGTCAGAGATATAATTTCAAAATGAAATAAATAAAATTAAAATAAAAAATAAAATACTTACTGAATTGAATATTTCAAACAAAAATTTGTTATTTACTTTTCCAATATTCAAAGTTACTATTTAAGTAATTCTGTTAGTTTCTTCAATTGATTTTAAATATAATCAATTATATTATTTAGTTATTAATTGTTTCAATAAAATTAAAATTAATATTGAAATTGAAAATTTAAATTTATAAAAATTTTGATAATAATTATTTCGAAATTATTTTTTTGAATTTATATTCTTTTCTTTTAAATTATTTAATAACAATAATTGTTACTCACAATAATAATAGAATTAGTTGTACTGCAATTTTCATTTGCGGTGGCACTCGCTCTGCGGGCTTAATTAAATTTGGTGATTCTCTGCACTCGCTCTGCGGGCTGTTGATTCTCTGAGACTCGATCTACGGCTGTTAATTCTCTGGCACTCGCTCTGCGGACTGTTGATGTTGATTCTCTGGATGTGGTTCGTTTGATGTTGAAGGATGTGCGTTCCGAAATGAAAGTTTGAAAACCACCGAAATGCTGTTTAAACGAGTTGTTTGCTTTGCAACCTCGACAACTATTTCGTTTTCGGGTGTGGTCCTGACGACTGCGCCAATTATGTAAATTTTACTTAGAATTTACTTTTTAAAAAATGATTTTATTTCACATAGGAACGTTACACATACATACAGAGATTAAATGAGAATTAAGCGAGAATCTAATTGAGAATGAGAATAACAATGATAAAGTCCTATATATATATATGATTATAGAGCGTGTGAAGATTGCGTGGGCTTCTTATCACGGCGGCAGAGTTGCATAGACAGAAAAGATGAAACAGGTGTCCTATAACTTATACATCAACCAACGAACTTGAACGAAAGTGAATACGAACTTGGTGAATTTGCTCTGACGATGGATGAAAATCCGAAACCGGTCAGGAACAAAATCAATGTGCATGCTACGACGGATAAAATACAGATTTTATCCAGCATTGCGGACGCATCCACATTTTCAATAATGTGAATATATTTTTGCCCTATTTGAATAAATAAGGAACTCAAATACAATTCGTGGTAATTCGGTGGCTTTGGAGCAACTAGAAAGTAGAGAATTTTTGTACTTTCAAAACTGAATATCTGAGCGGGTTTTTTCTCGTTCAATAACCATTTTTCTTTTTATTTTATTTTATTTTTTTAAAAAAAGTAATTCAAAAAAATTAGTTAAAAGAAAATATTGACCGTATATTTGTAATACTTGAAAAAATTAAGTAAGGTACGGTTTTTCGTTCTCGTATCTGGCGTACTTTCCAAGACAAGTGTGTGTGGGGGGGGGGGGTTGTACAAATTAAAATTTGTACCCGGTACGTATATATCACCACTATTCGCTAAAAACATATTTTTCGTACTCACAGGACCCCAAAACATGTATTTCCGGTGAAAACTTAATTACGAAAATTTGCGAAAGATCGTAATACTTTCTCTTACCAGGGATCAAGAGAAAGTAGAAAGGCTTTCTCCACTAAAATCGGACATAATTGTAATCATATTACAATTTCTAGTTTTGAAAATGATATTTATTTGTCATTATTTATTATTTTGAAATGCCAAACATTTCATCTAAATTTCAGTAACATTTTCTATTCGCCTCCACCCTTTATATTTCTGTTCATAATAATATCCTAGTATATTTTATCATAGCCAGCAAAGCGTACTGCCCCCTCCGTGCTTATACTGTTCGTCCAAGCCGAAAACTCCCTAGAGGAAGGTTTTAGAGATGGCCATTATAAGGAACAGTAAAGAAGGGACACAGTTTTACTACAAACTATCCAGTGTTTGTATGGGAGGGGGGGCTCAGTCTCACTTATATAATTTAGATAGTAGTCATAGTGTTGCCGCCTCTAGCCATCCCCTCCACACAGAGCCTCGTACACAGAAACACTAACATACATAGAGATATCTCTATTTTCCACTTATAGCAGGAACCAATCGCCTCAACGACCGCTACCTCCTTCTTGGTCCGATACAACCCCAAGCAGACCAGTTTATACCATTGCATCAAACATTTTATCTTCTATGATCACATAGTGTATACACTCTCTTTCTGTCTGTCTCTCTCACTCACTCCATCTATCTCTCTATGTATATATTTCCAACTAAAACAAGTTACACGTCCTTTATGTTAAATTATTGAGTTTTGTATGACTCAGAAATAACAAGTTCCAAAACCTTGTATTCCTCTCGCACCCAAATATTCCTAGTTTTAGAACAAAAGTGAATATCACATAGACTACATATTATAAAACAAAAACAAGCACACAGACACACACACACACACATATATTATATTATATAAGCATCCTAATTTCTAGCACCAATAATTTCCTCTTCACGTCCACCAGCTAACATACAAAACTAATATCAGTATTTTACAGATATGTGATATCGAATTACAGAATTGTTATGATTTTATTATGTTTATAAGGTTTTCGAATTTATTGTCGGGTTAGGGATCTCTAGGGTGCTCTATATTTATATTCTGTCTCATCTTTTCCTTTTCTTTTACATAACTCTGAATATTATTGCAATTTACATTAATGAATATGTGGATGGGTCCGCAGTACTGGATAATATCTGGGGTTTTATCCGTGGTAGCATGTATATTCATTTGGTTCCTGACCGGTTTTGGATTTTCATCCATCGTCAGAGCAAATTCACCAAGTTCGTGTAGAGAGTTCACTTCAACGTAATGTTTTTGTTACACTCACACTTGTTGGTTGTTTGTGTAACAAAAACATTACGTTGAAATGAACTCTGTACACGAACTTGGTGAATTTGCTTTGACGATAGATGAAAATCCGAAACCAGTGAGGAAAAAAATCAATATGCATACTAGAATATACCAGAAATTTCATTAATGTCTTTGTTAATTTTTTTTTGTTCATGTTACTTTCTCTCATATGTGCTAAGGAGAAAAATAATGCAATGCCGTTACATTTTCGGATTTAGGTCTATGTTCAATATTAGTAGTCAACAGTATTCTTCATTCACAATCTCAATATTATTAACAATAATATTAATCCAATTTAGTTTTTTTTTTTTTTTGTAATGTAAATTTATTCCAATCTCGCTATTATGCCAGAAACAATCGCACTAATTTCGTTCTATATATTTGGATTAATGGGAAAAATTCAATCAACTGATAGAATTTTTTATTGCAGTCTTGTCAATCAACGGGTAAATTATGTGCTAGGGCTTTTTTAGTCGTGGCGGTTACTGATTTTTTTATAGTATGGATGTGATTCAATATTAATCACTTTGGGCAACCAGGAAGTATTATCATTATTAAAAATTCAAATTATAATAATTAGTTTATTAATAAAATAAAATTGCAATTTTTTTCTTCCATTTGATTATATTTTATTTTGTTCGCGACATAATTCAGATTTATTTTGATGACAAAGAATTTTGGTCTGTCTGTCTGTCAGTCACAAATGAAAAAGTGTGGTGTGAAATGCGCACACACATGGCTTTCTCTTACTGCTGCTAGTACAGTTATATTATAAAACGATAAATTCTCTTTAAAATTGATTTTTTTTTTCCAGAGTTATAACATAAATATATAACGGGGTGTATTTATAAGCTGTGTTTATAGGTATTTTTGATACAGCTAGTCATTTCAATGTAGTTTATATTATAGTCCAGAAGATCGTGTTAGTAGCATTGAAGGAACTCCAATAATATTTGAAATTTAACGCCATGATGTGTGTATGAGTCCAGTCCAATGACAAGTACTCATGCATTTGGTGCAGAACTGACAGCGTCTGAAGACTCCCATCTCCGTACCAAGGTAAAGGTAAAAATAAATATACGATAGTTCCGCATGAACTTACATCTCAAGAGAGATGCTTGCCAATTTCTTTAAAAATAATCCAACTGACATGCGCTTCTACAAAAGAATAGTGTGGCATATGATGAGAAGTAGATATACTGGTGAAATCCGCGATGATTGGATTTCCGGTTGGTGCATGAAGGCCATTTTTTTGAAAAAGTCGATGTTATATATTTTCTGTGCGCTTTGAAAGAGTAATTCACCATCAATTCGTTCCCGATGGACTTTCCTTGATGTTTTCTTGCTAACGACAAGATAGAATAGAGTAGTCTTCACTGAAGGTGAAACTGGAGTGCAGGAGTAGTTTTTTTTTATTCCAAAGCCAAGAATGTTATCAGTGAGGGGTTTCCTAACAGCTGCCGGAAAGTTAGGCTACCAGCAGTCAATCATAATGGGCTATATTTTCAACATTAATAAAAAAATGCATAAAAAGTAACGAAGATTTGATTTTTTATTGAATAGCCATATTTATTCATACCCTCATTAAAATAAAAAAGATTACTATTAAATTAGGATATTATGTTGGGATTGTAAAAAAACTATCAATTTCTTAGGCATTTTCATAGATTCAAAATTGAACAGGACAGATCAAGTTAATAACGTGATGGGTAAAGTGTCTCGTGGAATCTATGTTTTGAGAAAATTAAGAATGTCCGGTTAACTTGAAAGCTTTAAAGTTGGCATAATTTGCATATGTTCATAGCCATTTCTACTATGATACCATAATTTGGAATAATGCTGCCGAATGTAAAAAAATATTGAAGTTACAAAAGAAGGCAATTAGAGTGACTTTGCGTTTCGACTCGAATGTATGTTGTTCTTTGTTTAATAGCTTAAACATAATGACAGTGCCTTATTTATTTTCCAAAGCCTAGTCCAGTAAAATGCAATGTTTCTCACAAGTTCATTATCATTTCACCAGAAAACACAATAATCTTGTCTAGAATAGAAACAAGTTGACAAAAGTTCATACCAGCTTTCATAGTTGGTCCATATCTTTTACAACTACCTTTTACCAGAGAATATACAAAAATAATAATTTAAAGTGTTTCAAAAATAATGTTAAAAAACTATTATTAGCTCCCCCCTCCCCCCGTATGAGATAAATGAATAATTCAAAATTAAGTTTAGGTCTTGATAATTTTGTGAACTGAAAATAAATTGCAACTTGCCCCCTTGCCAATAAAGATGTAACTGTTTTCTGGCAATAAAATAAAATAATAAATATCAAATTATTATATGGCAATCAGAGAAAATAGTAAAGTTTCAAACTTTACGGAAAAACCAAAAATCTCTTTTCTTTTATTTCCTGGCACTTTATTGTATCTAAGTGAGCGTCTCCGGACAAACGTCCTGTGATATTTTTGTCGTTTTTTTGATGTGAATATTAGATTAGTCTATAGAAGACCAATTCCACTACTATCTGACAAAAATCTATTTTGTCTTCACTGAATATTAATGATTGTTCATAAAATATATTCATTCGTAAAAGTGTTCCGTTGTGAAGAGTATGTTATTGAGGTATCTGTTATTAAGACTATTAGTGCTGAGATATTTGGATGAAGTCCTGAGATATCCGCAAGGACGCTAAGATTCTTGAAGAAGAAGGTTAGTTCACTTCTCCTTTCAAGAAGAAGAGTTCTTTTGAACTAATAAATATTATTTATTATACACTCCTTATAGACCTTTCCGGGATCTTTAAAGTCCATCATCCTCTAAGTTGTCCGATACTAAAACCTACGATAACCACGGCGATAAAGTCTAACTTTAATAGGCTTTCATTTTGACTGGCTGATTGTCCAGAAAACGTGGAAAACACTTGTTCTTACAGGCATAAGAACTGTAAAACTTGAAAGGGATAGCTCGTTCAAAGTGATCCAAAAAGATCTACAGACCAACTGTTATCTAGTTTCGTTTTATTTTGTATTTACAGGCATACATAAATATCTGCAGTTAATTCAAACTTTCATATGACATATAAAAGATAGATTTTGTTTTGTTGTTTAAGGGGGGGGGGAAGGGGGCAGTGATATTGCAATTTGTTTATTTATTTACATATTTTATCCAAACAGATATATTTAAATTTCACGTGTTGACTTTGTACACACAAGTCCATATTATGTAATATACATATTTATATTATACATATGATCGGTAGCGATTATATTTTACATTTATTTTTTTTATTTTTATTATTTTCATTTATTTATGTATTTTAAATTAATATTTACATGAAATCAAATATAGGTAGATAAACATTTCTTTTTTTGTATCATTAAACAAATCACAGCCAATAATAAATCTGGTTTTAAATGTTGTGTTTAAATAATTCTGTTTTCTTTAATAGGATGTATTGCGATCCTGACAAATAAATGAAATTTTCACCGGAAATACAGTTTTCAGGGTCTCTAGATAATGAATAAATATTTTTATCGCATATCTGCTGGAGCGTAAAACTCAGTGGAACTAAAAAGAAAAAAAACTTTTTTCTGGAATTTTCTTGAAAAAAACTATTACAATTTTCATTAAAATTGAAATGCTCAGTGCGCAGATCGAAAAAATTGATTTCAAAAGGGTTTTCTTGGTGGTTAAATTATTTAGATTTAAATTTAAATTGCGCAAGCTTTGTTGGTTTTGACAGAGAGCGTGGCACACAAGTGCCGCTCAGGTATAACCATCTACAATCTTTTTACTTTCTACTACTCCTAGTAACAGGAAGTATTGTAATCGTGTCAAATTTTCGATATCGAGTTTTCACCGGAAATATCCCCTTTGAGGCCCTCTGAGTCCAAAAAAGTGGTTTAGCCGTCCAAAAAGCGATAGCTCGTTCAAAATGATCCAAAAAGATCTACAGACCAACTGTTATCTAGTTTCGTTTTATTTTGTATTTGCAGGCATACATACATATCTGCAGTTAATTCAAACTTTCATATGACATATAAAACATAGATTTTGTTTTGTTGTTTAAGGGGGGAAGGGAGGGCAGTGATATTTCAGTTTGTTTATTTATTTACATATTTTGGTCTGTGTGTGTGTGTGTATTTGTGTGAACAGCATAGCTCAAAAACGAAAAACCGCACAAAGTTGAAACTTGATATTCCGTTTAGGTCTCACCATGGGATCTGACAATACGTTATCTGTCAAAATTCCTCAACCGGAAGTACCACTTTACTAGTTTTTTTTTTTTTTTACGTTTTGCGATTTTCTCAAAAATGGCTCCGACGATTTTCTTCAAACTTAGTATGTCAACTACACATTCAAAGAGCTTTACAACTTTTATATGAAAAATTTCTCTGAGAAAATTCATTTAAGGGCACTTTGGGGGGGGGGGGTATTTATTTATCTAAATGGCTATCATAGTTGATTATACAATTCTATCATCCAAAGAAAATTAATTAGAAATAAATAGATGACCAAAAATTATGAGTCTCAAGGAAATTAGTAACCGGAAGTGTGTTTTTACTGAACAGTTTTTTCTGTTTTCGACAAATTTAATTAAATTTTGTACACAAACTATAAAATTTGTCAATTATAATTTTGAGAACTGGAGTAAGAGAAAGTTGTGTGAGTGTTTCACACTAGATTTTTTATTATTTTATGGCTAGCCCTAACTAAGGATGCAAAGTTGCGATTGGTAAGGGAAAGTTGTGTGGGTATGTTACGCACACAGAATTTTTTCCATACTCAGCGAACCACAAAACATGTACTTCCGTTAAAAATTCAATTTCGAAAATTTGACACATTCGTGCAATATTAGGAGTAAGAGAAAGCAATATATTCGGCAATAAGAATAAAAAAAATAAAAAAAAAAGTTTAAATTAAAGAATAAACTAGATTAAAAGTGCTAGGTGGTGGGGATATGGAAAAATTTAAACAACAACAAAAAAAAAGACCAAGCTAAACTCCCGGTGATACTCATTTCCACACTCACACGGGAGATTGAGATTCGATAGAAAACTCAAATCAATATTGAGTTAATTATTACCGCGCTCTGATGTGTTTTTTTTTTGCAAAAAGTAAATCGTACTTTCCCAATCTAAACTCAGAGTATGTGTTGTTATTTTTTTATTTTTTAATAATTATTTTTTATTTTGTTTTAAACTGCCATCCAGACACACAAACACATAGGGTGACGTATCGAATGATATATATATAAATACGTACATACATACAAACAAACGCAAACCTAAAAAGAGCGAATGGAAAAAAAATCCACCCCTCCACCAAATCATTCATTATACGACACAACAACAACGGGCGCTCTCTCTCTGGACAAAAAAAAAAAAAAAAAAAGAAAAATTAACCGAAGGCATACAAACACGCATTATTCCCTACATACTCACTAACGCGCCCTCCATCCACTCTTTGCGCTAACATTTTCACACAAATACACACACACATACACACCATCGCGTTCATCCATAACCACTCATGGAATAATTTTTTTAATTATAAAACTTCCCTCCTCTTCCTTCCCCCTCTCTCTCTCTGGCTGCTGATTCCGTTCGCATCAACAAAATAAAAAATAAAAAAATCGTTCATTCTGCATATAACCCCTTTTCGCTTAACTCAATGCTGTTCTTGTTTTTTTTTTTTGGTCGTCCCATCCCGTTAAAGTATTTTTATACCCTTTCCCTAAAAAAAAAGTCCACCCTCTCTTAACTTTTGTATTAACCAATCAAAAAAAAATTTTTTTAAAAAAAACACAGAAATCGAAATGTTTAAATGCAAAGTTCCCCCTCCTATCAAAACTGGCCGTATTATTATTATTATTATTATTCAGTAAACTACATTAAACAGTTAACATACATACATACATACAAACAAAACAAAAATATGTATTAAATTAATAAATAAATAAAAAAAAAAATTGCATACTCATCGTTGTATGAAAATTTATTTTGAATATATTATATAATAAATATTTTATTATACAGATGATAACGTCGTATTTTTATTTATTTATTTTTTTACTAATTTACAATTTGCGACAATGTGCATACCTACGTACATACAAACTGACGAATATACTGTGGTTGGTAAATTGGGAAAACAGTTTTTTCTTTTTTTTGTGTCCTCCATCCCACAGTATTAATTCATTAGTCTTTCATTTTGTTATTATATATATATATACATAAATAAATATATTTCAATAAATTGAAACAAGATTATATTATTGAAATTTTGGACTAATTGGAATTTTTACTCTGTTTTTCCTCCACCCAAATCATAATTTCGTACTTTATTCTTTTTTAATATTAGACCCATAATTGATGGGATTTTTTTTTTTTTTTAATTTTTCGCAATTTTCTCGAAAGTGGCTCAAACGATTTTCTTTAAACTTTGTAAAAATTTTCCGAGAAAATAGTTTTTTTGGGGGGAGGGACAGTAACTTTAAACTTTCATTTAAAGTACCATTTCATTATAATTTATGGTTCTATCATTTATAGCATATTAAAATGCATTAAAACTTTGCTAGAATTCCAATTTGAAGAAAATCTATTGACCGGAAATACGACTTACAGCATAAATTTTCTCAAAACATGCTTCATTAAACTCGAAATGTTGCCACTGATAAAAATACGGGGGCAAGGTGAAAAGTTGTCGGCCTAGTAGTGAAAATGAGTTTGTTATTTTAAATAAATACAATTTATTTCTCAATGTAGTCTCCCTTTAGTTCAATACATTTTGTCCAGCGTTTCTCCAATATCTGGGTTCAGTCTCTGAAATGCGATTCTGGAAGGTCTTCAAAATATACATTTACCGCTGCTGCAACCTCTTCATTTGACCCAAATCATTTTCCAACCACAAATTTCTTAAGGTTTGGGAATAGATGAAAGTCATAGTTGAAGCTAAATAGGAAGGATGTTCCAACAATTCATACTTCAAATTCCTCAATTTTCCCATTGTCAAATCGCCTTTGTGGACGGCTGCATTGTCCTGGTGAAAGAGGATTTTTTTTGCTTTTGCAAACCAGGCCTTTTCTCTCTCATTTTTTCATCTAGCTGGTCAAGAAGATGTGCGCATTATTCCCCATTAATTGTATGACCCTTTAGCAGGTAGTCTATTAAAAGAATCCCTTCGGAATCCAAAAAAAACACTAGCCATAACCTTTCCAGCTGATGCAATTGTCTTTGCTTTCTTCGGTGTAGAGCCACCGGCTTCTACCCACTTCTTGGACTGTTGTTTTGACTCAGGTGTAAAGTGGTGAACCCACGTTTCATCCATCGTAGCAAATCGGCGCAGAAATCGGTTGGATTCTTCTTAAAACGGCAAAAAAATTGCTGAGAAACTCGATTCCTCATTTGTTTGTGATCAGCATTTAAAAAATGCGGCACCTATCTTGCACAAAGCTTTCTCATACTGAGTTCTTCGAGTCAAATATCCGTACCTTTCCTTCTGAGATGCCTACAGCCTTAGCTATCTCATACACCTTTAATCGCCGATCATCTAGAACCAAATTGGGTATGTTTTCGATATTTTCTTGTTGTAGTTGTAGTTGCAGTTTTTGGCCGTGCTTCACGTGGATCATCTTCAATCGATGTACGACCGCTGCCCATTTTTTTACTGTTGATAACGAAGATGCAGTCTCCTTATACACTTTCACCAACGTTAGATGAATTTCTGAGGGCGATAAACCATCCAAAACGTAGAATTTTATGGCGGAACGATATTCAAGTTTATTCATTTGGTCAAAAATACACAACTCGCTTACTTTAAACAGCCGTATAAAACACGACATTTGTCAAAACTATTTGTCTGATCAAAGTCACATATGGTATTTACTTTTGCAACAAGCATGACAACATAACAAAACAATAATTTCATTTGTAACAGTGCCATCTATGGGCTAGGCCGAGAACTTTTCACCTTGTCCTAGTATATCACTTCTATTTGAAACATTTTTCGGAAAAATTGATTTTTAATGGGTTCTGAGGGGAATTCTTGACGTAACAGATCAAATGTTATTTGATTTTATTCTATATTATTGGCGCTATCTTTTGGGCTGTAACATTAATAAATAAGGCGTACAGTCGTAGGGAAAGGTGCACCATTTGTTAAAAATTTCTTTTTTTTGCAACCATGTAAAAATTATGCGACTGTAATCATTAAACCAAAAGTAGTGAGTTAGATTTTAACTGACCGAGAATTAAAAATACTTTATTCACGTGTTGAATGTAAAATATAAAAAAAGGTACAGATACTGGAGAATGTACTTTAATTCGACTCAGTAACTCCCTCTATTTTATTATAATCACAAAGCCATTGGTATCTGAGATCTTTATTTTGAAATACATTCTTGTTTACACACATTGCCGCTAGATGTCAAGACAGCTAGTGTTGAATAATATTACTTTTTTTTCACTTGCAAGGAAAAGTAATGGTTGTTTTTACTATGTGTCACTGGTGATTTGATGTATAACTTCGCAAACCATTTTTTATGTAATAATTTACAAATTATTACATGGTTGCAGAAAAATAATTACTATTCATATCAAGGCGGAGCTCAAACAGTTATAGCTGCGGTGGAAGCAACAAGCTAGATTCTTGTGAGAAATTTTAATATATTTTAAAATATTGGTTTAGAGGAAAAATTGGACAGTAGACTGGTAAAAGGGTCGATGACCGTTAGTGACAAACAAAAAACTAAGCCATCTCTATTGTAAAAGAACCGATGGAATGAAGTGAAGCTGGTATATATAAGGCACCAAAAGGGAGGTATGAGGTGAAGCTAGAATATGTAAGAGACCAAAAGTGAAACTTTCATAGTCATACAATAAGTCTTTCAACGCGTCACATTGTTATTTTCAATAAGTGTTCTATACTGATATGCTCTCTATCTATCCTAGTTTAATATTTAGTTTAGCTCGTATTTATGTATAAATTTCTACCTAGTCATTAAATTAGTGGTCTTTAAGCGTGGTTAAATTCTATTCCCTAACTCTCTAAGTTCTTCTAATATTTAAGACGGCTCGTGCCAATCATGAGAATCGCCTACTCCCTAACATTACACAGACAATAAAAATTTCGAAAGTTTTGACATTTTTTGCCAAATTACCCAATAATTTCCGATTCAAAAACCATAAGTCAGCATAATAGTTATTTTTCAAACAGTGAGTAAGGTAGTCGTTTTTTTTACACTCAAGTTCAGGGATTAACCATACGAGCGCAACGTGTTTGAAAACTTTACAAATAATTTTTTAAAGCAAATACTTTACTCACACGTTGGATATTTATTTATTTTTTCTGCAACCGCATTAAATTACTCCTCAACATAATATATGAATATGAAAGACGCAAAAATAATGTGAATGTACGTTTTAATTATATTCCATCTCTGTCTCTTCTGCTCTTTTTGGTAAAGCATCAAATCCATAGGTTCTAATTTTCGCGTATTGCCGCTAGACATCCGGCTAATTAGAGTAGAATAATATTACTTTTCATCACTTGTGAAAAAAGTAATGGCTATTTTTTTCTTTCTGTCACTAGTGATTTAATGTATAAACTACACTCACAACTTTTGATTTAATAATTTCCACATTATTAATATAGTTGTAGAAAAATGACTCAAATAATTTTTTATAGCCGAATGAAAATTCAATTTGATAAGTTTTGACATTTTTTTTTTTACTTCTATTAAGAGGAAAAAAAAACAAATTTAATGTATGAAATGAATTATGTGAGATATATTTATTTTACTACAGTTTAATGGTTCTTTTCATTCTGGACAATAGCCAGCCAAAAGGTTTGAAATTATCCAGAATGAACTAGCAATTTTAAGGCTTGACCCATTATACTGGGGAAAAAAAGTCAATTTCCCCGCCAGTTTTTCTTTTACAATTAGCCGATGTAATGTAATGGATATATATTTAACAGAAAAGTGTGTAGAGGGGGGTAGATAAAAAGGAAAGAAAATATTGACTTTCTCTCTCTCTCTCTCACATACACACATACACACACACACACACACACACACACACACACACACACATACGTATACACACATACATATACAGTTACCTTTATTTTTAATAGCCCTGAGATGGTAATGCATTTCCCTTCCGCCCCCTATCTGGTCATCGGTGCCTTCCCCCACTGTACAGTTTTATAAGAGATGTAGAGGTGACCAAGCTTCAACCAATTGGTGGTCAAAACCAACTTAAAAAAAAAAAAGCGAAAAAACTCTTTGGGTTCTTTCAATTAAAAGCTATGCCCTGTATAGGGTATATTTTGGTGCACAAAAAAAAAATATGCCAGTAAAGGCGGGCACAGGTGGGAGGGGGAATTCTGGCGCAGATGGCTCTCCGACAATTACCGAACATTGCCTTTGATCTTCACACATACACTGGGACTGTATGGGGGGGGAGCCTGCTTGAATTCATTATCTTGGTAGGGTATATATATATATATATATATATGAAAAAAAATATATATATGGACTTTTTGATGTTCGGGCAATTTTTTTTTTATAATTTTTTTTTTTTACCTGATATGCTCGCGTTGTTCAGCTTGATCAAGG
This sequence comes from Triatoma infestans, assembly GCA_011037195.1. Classification (NCBI taxonomy): domain Eukaryota; kingdom Metazoa; phylum Arthropoda; class Insecta; order Hemiptera; family Reduviidae; genus Triatoma; species Triatoma infestans. Next base: position 63,935 of record JAAEAF010013780.1, on the reverse strand, counting down.
AAAGGATGGGCCCCTCCCTGAATCCAATATACATGTACACTTTAATATACGATATATAATTAATAATTTCCCTATATTTAATGTAAAATATTAATATATTTTATAGGAACACAACGGTAGTCATGTTAAAAGTAAAAAAAAAAAACATTTTAATTTATTAAATATTTTTAGGGTGAACTCAATGTCTGATATACATTTTTTTTTTAATTAATAATATAATATAAGGATCCCATCATATATGTGAAAATTTAGCCATGATAGCAAGGCTTTGCCCCCATACAACAGACACACCTCCATTAAATGGTAAGGATGGGATTAGCTAAGTGATATTTTTGTAGACCAGCTAGGTTCAAGTGTTTTCCCTTAGGTTTTTGAAACCACCAGGATTCTCTTCTGTAGAGTAACGAAACCGCACTGCTACTAGCGGCCGATACAACTTTGAGAAAGTACCGAGTTCCATTCAGTTACGAAATTAAAGGATCCAACCAGGCCCTGTCCACCACACATAGAGAGAACATAGCCGTCTACCTTCAACGACCAGTCTCTTATTTAGCTTGAATAAATCTCCGCACACTTTCATACTCAGCCATCTATTATTAAAAGAATCAGAAGGTGACTGAAACTGTCTTTAAGAAAAGTCTGGTGTGAAACATTCACACTACTATTCCTTCCAATTATAATATATTAAATCACAAATCTTCTATCCAAGATTTTATATACATTTATCCTAACATAAAAAATATAAAGGTACTGATAGGTGGACTGCAGGTAATAGCAGCGTGATTTTAATATTACCCAACACCACAGCAGAACTCCTTAATCCAAAAGTACCAACTTTATTCAATGTGGCTTTTTCAGTTTTTTTGCAATTTCCTCGAAAAAAAGCTCGAAAACGATTTTCTTTAGAATTGGTGTATTAACAATTGTAATAGGATCCGAAGAGAGGAATCCAAAGCAGAGAGAGAGAGAGTGAGAGAGAGAGAGAGAGACAAAATTGAGAATCTCACTCGCTACTTAGGCCAGACTAGGAGTGGGAGACTCTGTATATAAAGGGTGTCCCATTTAAACGGGCCACTTTTGAAATAACTCTTAATCGAAAAAAGGTATCAAAAAAGTGAACATAACATACCTATGTTGTAGTATTTGCGCTTCTGGAGTTGTTGGTTCCCTGACATAAATTTTTATTCAAAGAAAAAATTCAAGAGGGGTTAAATCTGGCGACCTGGCGAAGAGAAAAGTGAATGAGATGTTCAGCAGCCGCTGGATCGAGAGACAGGGGCCGGTAAGCTGGCCTTCCAGATCGCCAGATGCAACTCCTCTTGAATTTTTTCTTTGGGGATATCTCAAAGAAAAAATTTATGTCAGGGAACCAACAACTCCTGAAGTACTTAGATAAGACTTAATCAAAACCTGCTTATCAACTCCGGCAGACGTGATTCGGTTAGCTACTTCATCAATTGGGCAGCGACTGCGCGACTGTGCCGGTTAAGCCGAGGATGTCATTTTGAATAAATAGGAAATATTTATTTTATAGATTTTTGTAAATAAACTGGAATATTGTTTTGTTTTAATGTTGTTTTACCTGATTTTTAAGTCTCTTATGATTCTAAAATAGGTTTTAAGTGTTGTCAGCATTTGAACTCTCTTAATTATTAGAAATTTATAAGTAAATCCGCTTTTAAGTTTAGTTTATGAAACAAAGAAATAGGAAAAAACGACGAAAATTTAATCTTTATGATTGAATATTTAGGCAACTATTGAAGTGAAATTCTTCATTCTTCATTCTTATTCTACATTTTTTAAGTAGTTTTCAATACAGTACTAAAAAGTTGTGGTCAAAAGGAAATCGCAACTTTCAATCACCGATTTCAGGTGTAAGGCGGCAATAAATCAAATAACATTAATACCATCATAAACTAGAGCGCAAATACATCAACAAACGTTATGTTTACTTTTTTGATACCTTTCTTCGCTTAAGAGTATTTCAAAAGTGGCCCTTTTAAATGAGACCCCTATATACAGCTGCGTAGCCCAACAAGGGACCGTCTTTAGAACAGTTAATACAGCAGTTACAAAGCGTCAACAACCAACTACTCCCCTTCTCTTTACACAGTCTACATCTCTAATTTCTATTTACGTGTAAAGTCCTGGCAGTTTAGTATCTCTATTTCATTATACAGTGTTCAGCATTCATTCTAGCTTATTTCTCAAAAATCCTTCCTCACTAATTTCTCCCCTTCTAAAACCTTTTATAACAACACATACAACTTTTCTTTGAAATATTTCTCCGGAAAAATTCATCTAACGGTTTTTTTGAGTAGTGGGGTTATGCTTAATTCTAAAGTGATATTTTAATTGATTACATTTATTTCACGATTTTATCAACCATGTTATATCAATCACAATTAAATGTATATATGCGCGTTTCAAGTTTGAAGAAAATCGGTCGCACGAAAATGCAATTCCATAAACTCTATTTGAAAGCACAACTTCGGATAGGGAAGGGAATAGTGGTTAGCGTACTGGACTCCCACGCGGAGGTCCCGGGTTCGAGTCCAGCTAGCTGCCCTTAGATTTTTTCTTCCTAAGAGCCTCTACAGCTCACTGTCCGGTGATAGACAGTGTTGTCTGTAACGAGAGAACACTATCCGGAGGCCGGCAGTGCACTGAGAAGGCTCCGGGCGCCATGACCATAGATGTTGACGCGCCTTATTAAATTAAAAAAAACAACAACTTCGGAGAATCATAAAAATATTCAAGTTTCCAAAATGAGTTCCCTAGAGACGAGTTCGAATATAATATCCTATAATAGCGTTGAAATAGAATAGAAAAGGTAATATCTTCCTTGTGATTAAAGACGCTATTGAACAATGGGATTCAACACTTAATTAAGTTTATGAAAGACAAATTTTTTAATTGTTTTGATAATTATGTTTAAATATTTATATGTTAATTATTTTTTAAATAATTAAATTTTAGGAAAATTGTATAATTATATTCTCTTTCTCTAATAATTCAGAGTGAAATACTGAATTACATTGAGGCGACTCCAATTTAAATAAAATGACCTAAACTTAAATTAGTTAATTATTTGTATTGATGTAGTATATTATTTAAACCCGCCTACAAAATCAATATTTTATAATAAATTATTTTTAGATTTTTCGTTTACAACATTGATAGCACAACAAAATTTAATTTCTCTCTAATCATTAACAGAAATAGAAGCAGGAATTTATTGAGGTCTTCTCCTAGTCCTTTGATACCAAGAAAACCATATTCTCTGCGACTTAAAACATCTATTGTGGATAATATGGTATCTCAGTAATGGAGTGCAGTGTGTAAAGTGTACAATGTGTATGTGAGCGAATTTGCGGGAGTGGCGCCCTGTAGAGTTAATCCATGTGTTACGTCAAACCCAAGCAGTTGCACCATATCAACTGCCTTTAGAACTTTGTGTTTTGTTGATTGTTGGGTGTATCAGTGCTGTTTTTCTGTTGAACTGGTATATTCGCAGGGTCGCCAAGATACTGAAGAAAAAGTGGCTGGCCACTTTCTTTTAATGCTAGTTTTTGATTAGAATGTTGAATGATAAAGAACGTTAAAGAGATTGAATAAAAATTAATGGATTTGAAGGAGAAGGGACTATAATAACACGGCAAAGCGAAGCATATACCTTTCCTGCCCACAAATGGACACATGGAAAGTTCTGTGCCCTAATAAAAAGTCACTTCTTCAGAATTGAGATCAGTCGCATAATTTGTACGAGAGAGTGAGGCCCTTGCTGAGTCGCAAAAATGGAAGAAAACTAGCAACAACGAGTGTTGCCTGTGGAAAATACAATGGACCCAATCACCATCAAATTCGTCGCAAAAAATAGGACACAATAAACCCCACTAGTCTTTAACGAGAGAACACTGTCCGGAGGCCGGCAGTGCACTGAGAGGCTCCGGGCGCCAATGACCATAGATATTGACGCGCCTGAAATAAACAAAAAAATAAATAAATTAAATAAACCCCACTAGTAACCGCATCGAGGCGCCATTTTTGAGCGTCCATGCGCACGTCAATTACGCGTTACCTCCCCTGTCACGCCCGTTACAATGTATTGGCGAATGAGCTTCAATTTCTGCAGTGAATCTCTCACCTATAAGCTGTCCCCATACTATAAGCTTAACCAGTCAGTCACCTGATAAACTACTCTAAAGAGTAAAAATGAGTCGCTACATCAACTATAAAGAATTAATAAATCTCAAGTTCTCCCAGCTACCACTCTAGCTAATCCACCGTTAGAACTAGCAAGAGGTAACATAAATCAGCCAACGCTATATCGTCACTCATGGTTCGGTCACTTTACCCTCTATAAATTCTTTTTCTCTCTCTCTAATATCCTAAATATAGGTTGTAAGTTCAATGTCAGTTTCGAGTGTATCTTCTTCAATTCACCACTTAATCAACCATCATCCGGCTAGCATTATAAAGGTTATGATTGGTTAGGAGAAGGCCGTTAGAAGGCTGAGAAAAAACGGGCATCCTGGAAGCATTTAGAGAAAAAGTTTTGGATTGACAGAAAATGTAGTAATTTCATTGAAAGGGCCCTTCTATACACCACCCTGTAACAGGCAGTAGACATTAAAGGCCTTCTCGATAGTCCATCTAGTGTGATTTTCCTACTTTTGTTGTCAATGATGCTACTTTCCTTAAGACATGCCAAAATATTTAAATTAACCTCCAGCTTGACTTCTTTAGTTTATAGTTGAGGCGTTGAACATTATTCCTACGAAAGAAAAGTAGAAGCTTAGAATTGTAAAGAGAACTGTCCGATTATGGTAAGAATATTGCCCACTAGGGGTGCTTTACTCGGTAATGGAGAAAAATAGAAGCATATAAAAAAAAAATATATAGAAGGCAAAAAAAGATGTATATTGCATTGGTAGAATACATAATAATATTTATGCAGAATAGAATGGTCAAGGGGTGCCCTTCCCTAGGGGTGCTTCATTGTAAGGAAGGAGAGGGGGAGCTTCTATGAAAAACCTCCAAAATAATGGAAAGACTCCCCCCTCCACTCCTAACATATTCTTATCCAGTTACAGTTCTGATGTTTTAGAAACTGAATTTTCTCTCCTTTGGTTATATTGGTTGTCTATTGGTTGGGGGGAGGGGTATGTCTGTCAGTGTGGGTGTTTGTGAAATAGACAAGGTACCGGACGTATATGTATATATATATACTGGACAGTAAGAAATGATCCTTGTAAAGAAGAATTGCTAGTATACTCCTTCTCTCCCCATCGCCTAGATACACCACCCTACTTGTGAATAATGCATGCCACAGTGTAGCAGCCCTGACCAGGCTACCAGCAGGACCTTACCGCCATGAATATGATGTGTTCAAGATCAAACCCTTCTTCCCCTTATTGTCGACGAAGGTATTCCCTGTTCCTCAGCTTCATCTCTCCATCTCTCTCTCTCTCTCTCTCTCCTAGTAATAAGATGGCAATATAAGGATATATTCTACCGCATCTACTTGTCCCTACTCCTGCATTCTATACAGGGAAATTGTATCTTTTAACGCCTTTTCATATCCTTTTCAGGGACCCAGTCTCGTCAGTTCGGCCAGAAGTAAAAATATCTATATATATGTATATACATAGTAACTTAGTGGGCAGCTAGTTCTGCGTTATCCCCCCCCCCAAAAAAAAAACGAATACCATTTTTGATAGCCATACTATTATCTCTAAAAATGCTACCCCCTGTCTTTATTCTAAAAACGAATAAACCCTCCCTCCCCACTCGGCTGTTCTTATGTTATATTTTTATAGTTCAACGTTGGCTATTTGCAACTATTATAGATCCCATTGGTCATGCCATTATATTTTCACGCCTTTCAAGAATATCGAATAAGTGATGACTAAATCTGTAATATCTTCAAGAAATGATTTTCTTCGTTATTCTTATTTTAAAAGCGGTGTTTGCACATTCGTTTTAGGTCCGTTTATTTTTAAGTATTCTTTTAATTTTTTGCTTTCGGGATAATATCCAGAAGACAGAAATATACCTATATACTTTAGAAAATAATAAACTTTTCATTTTATCTAATTCAAATAAGCCATCTCTAAAATATTGTTTGAAAAACAGGATTCTTTATGGAGCAAGTTGTGGGATTGAATCCACTAACAAATGAATTAAATCACTTTTCCCATAATTACAAAGTTTACAACTATTCACTACCTACGAGTATAACTTCATCTGAAAGTAAAATCTTGAAAATTTCTTACTTGACACTCACCATTTGGGAAAAGTAAGAAAATTTACAAAATTTACAAAATTTCATATTCAATTTTAAATATACTTCACAAATTTTGAAAAGTAAAGGTTAAATTATGAATTAAAAATTGAATCAACTTCTTTACGAATCTAATGATTTTTTTTGAGCTTACAATCAAACTGTTTCTTTTTTTAGCGGGTATTTACAATTGCTAATTTTCGTAAATTCTATACACTTATTGGCTCCTTTTTTTATACAGAAGTTTTCTTAGTTGGAAAAACCCAGTTATATTGAACAGTTTTACAATCTATCTACTATTGTTAATAACTTGTTTTAATATATTTTGATTAGATGACACTGTTTTCCATTTCCAGCAGCATTCTTCTTAAAAATATCTTATATATTACATGTGTAACGATCAGTCTCTAGCCTCAAAAATATAATCAGGAGCAAATTTAACAATAATTTAAGGAATCCTCAATTTGACCTTTTCAAAATGTTAATATGCTAACATCCTCCAATCAAATCTTGGATGTTATAAAAACACATTTTCTGATATTGAATCATACAATTTTATATTAGAATGCTATGCATGTAATTTAGAGATGCTTAAAAAGATTAAAAACTTTTTGATGGCAACTGCATTTTTAGCCAAAAAGGATACACAGGATTAGAGATATAGAAATTATTGCAAATCTTTAATCCTTTTATAGTATATCGCAAAGTAACAAAAGAAATCAGAGACATTTTCCGTGGTAGCCTGCTTCTTTTGGTGGTCATGACCGTTTCGGGCGTTCGCCCATCATCAGGATGTTTTTGACAAACAGTGTAATAACATAGACTTGCACCGTGCAAATACAGTTGATACACTTCTTGACAAAATCATTCTGATGATGGGCGAACGCCCGAAACCAGTCGATGACCTCAAAAACATGCAGGTTATCATGGAAAATGTGCAACTCTGCCGAACCAACCACAACAACAAACAAAAAAATATCCAATTTGGGAGCTTGGTTTCAGAAAAAATGATTTGCTTTATGGTTAGGCACGATGTTTTAGCTTTCACTTTAAGCCTTCACCACGCGTGCTGGATCTCATGGATCCAAGTGCGATTAGTATTAAAGATTTTTCTTAAATGGAGAAAAATTGTAGCATGTTAAAACATTTCATTAGCTGTCATCTGCATCTGTAGCATTCGACTAAGGTTGACTTGAAACAGTTGCTTTATTTGATATTCTTTTCATTGTATGGTTGATATGGGTCTGTCAGTACCATCTATGTAAATAGGTAATTTACTTTTTATTATATATTTTTTTACGAATATTTCTTTTTTTAAATAATAATTTTTATAATATTTTATTGTTGAAGTGATATTGATTTTGTTATTTAAACACGAGTTAAATAATCCAGATCACGTTCGGGTTAATGCTGTAACAGATAATGACAGTATTTTTTCTTCTGAATACTGCTTCAGGTAATGGTATAACATATGTCGTATAAAAAAAAAACAGACAAAGGTGGTCCAAAAAAACCGGCAAAATGTCCTAAAAAGACCTTACAGCTGAAGTATTAAACAACGGGCAGTAAAAGGCAATAAGACAAATTGGTTAGAAGAACAGCACAAAGGTTATCTGTGTCGTTGAACGTACTAATTTAGCTGTGAATCCAACAGAATGCGCACTGGCAATGAAAACGGCGCTTTCAATGTAAACGAGAAAATTTATACAAGAATATTACCAAGAGAATAAAATTTCAATGGGAGGATTGCAAAACATATTATATATCTCTATAATATGTTTTGCAATCTTCAGCATGATTTGCTTGTTTTTGGCCAAAAAAATTGTGAATTAATTATTTTACTACTGCGAACAATCACACAATGTCCATACTATGGTTCTAACATGATACTGACCTTCAAATCCCATTTGTACACGACTTAACACAAAACTTTACAAACGATTCTACAGCAAACTAGGAACACACACGATCCCGCACGTCACAAACCTGTCCTCCCTAACCATTCCTGGGAATCCTCCCAGATGTTTGAAGCGCCAGTGGCCAAGGGACCTCCTGTCACAGGAAGAGGAGTAATAAGACCAGGAAGAGTGGCATTGGCCACCTTCTTCAAATCTTCAAGCCACATTTATCTCAGCCCGCATTTACTTATTGTACTGTTACAGATTGTAAATATAAATAAACAAACAAAAAAAAAATAAATAAATTCAAATTCCTTTAATGACATTTTAGAATGTATTGAATCTTTTTAAAACTTGAATCTTTATTTGGTTGTCTCAGAGCCAACCGCTATGATAATGTTATACCATTAGATAAATTGTTGTGGTTGGTTCCGCAGAGCTGGAAAGCATCAGAGATGTTTTCCGTAATAGCCTGCTTCTTTTAGTGATCATCGAACGGTTTTGGGCGTTCACCTATTATCAGGATGCTTTTTGTCAAACAGTGTGATAACATAGATTTGCACAGAGCAAAGTTAGTTGATACACTCATCAAGAGTGACCACAAAAATGAAGCAGGCTATCATGGAAAATATCATTAGATAAGTGATAATCCAATTGAAAAATTCCAAGTCCAATTGGATAATTCTAATTGAAAAATTAGTAATTAATTTTTACACCGTGTCCTAAGCCTTTTTCCTCTTTTATGGCCATTCATTGATCTAGAATTCAAGAAAGCCGTGACAAAAATTGATGAATATGATTGCCAATGTGGTAACACATAATAACATGCTGTAATAAGTAAAACCAAGTTATAATTTATGACAAAGTAATCTGGAATAAATTTTATTCAGTTTTTAAAACAAGAAATGGATGAAAACTAAAACTTTTAAAAATCAGATTTGTCAATTAAATTCTAATAATATTTTAGTATAAATTTTAGTGGCCAAATACTTGTTTTGATTTTTGGTTCTCTTCAAAAACAAGGAAAAAACAGTGTTCAAAGCTAGAAATGTTTATATTTCTCACTTTCTCTTACTGCTATTAGAAAAAGGAATGCGATCCTGTCAAATTTTCGATGTAGGAAGGGATTGGACTCTTATGTGGAGGTCGCAGGTTCTGTCGCTTAGATTTTCTGTTCGTAGGAGTCTCTACAATTCTCTGTCCGGTGATGAACAGTGTTGTCTGCAACGACAAAACACTTTCTGGTGGGGGGGGGCTGCTTTGAGATTCCCTTAGTACGGAAGAAATTTTTTTAGCGAAAGTCCTGGATGTGGGGGGTTTGTGGGTGTACTTATGTGTGCGAAATTTCTTAAAAAAGGAAAAGTCACAAGATACTGAAACTTGATATTCCGTTTCAGCACCACCATCGCATCAAAATTTCATGATTACTGAATGTTTTTTTCATTCACATTTTCGAGATTTCCTCGAAAATGGCTCCAAAGACCTTCTTCAAATTTTGCACAGTGTCACATAAAGGCCTACCACTTTTATTTGGAACATTTTTCCAGGGAAATTGATGTTTTGCTGATTTCCAGGAGAGTTGTAATGTTAATCTTCCTTCTAAAGTGCCATTCCAGTGAAATGTATCTCAACAATAGTTTTAATACTTATGTAATTATTAAAATAATAGCTATCACAGTGCTAGAATTTCCCAGCTGGGAAATTCATACCGGTTAACGAAAAATGTGACTTTACAGAATATGATACAAACTTCTTTTTACTTTTTTTTTAAATTTTCTCAAAAATCATCGCCAACGATTTGTTCTTTAAACTTGTAATCTTTTTTCCAAACATATTTCACGGTTGAAATATATTTTAGGGTGTTTGTGAGAAATCTGTAATGTTACATTCGAAATGTTATTTAAGTTTCTTCAAGCATCCCTGTTTTCTAGACTACAATGTAAACACGTTTAAAGTTCTATTAATCCTCATCCGAATACTCCTACCGCCATCTTTAAAGTTAAGTTAAACCAGTTTTGTGTTATGCAATGTTGCAAGTTTGAAGACAAAAGATAATTTTGTCCAAATATTTAACATCAGATTCTTGTGAGGAGGTGACAATATAAAACTACTTCAGATGTTGTTGCTTGAAGGCCACAAAATGAATCATTTACAAAACTGTGTAAAGATGAAATTATTTTCATTGAGCCCAGTTTAATACAACCAGGATGATGTAACATTTTTTTTTTTCTGTCTATTTTTGGCCAACACTTAAAACACGCTAAACCAATATAATAATGTTCACGCTTTTCTGGTTAATTACAAATTAAATATTAAACAAGTCGACTAGTTTTTGCGCCAGTAATTATTTTTCAATATGTTTTTGATACTTTGTCTTTTAGCCCGTTCACAAGTTAATGAGAGCAAAAAAAAAAATCGATATATGTATAAATAATAATCTACTAAATCGATTGTTTACATTGATCATGTTTTTTTTTTTTAAGAGTTCAGTATTAAAAATGATTACTCTTAATTACAAATGAATTATATTCTTTTTTTTTCTTTTACAACAGTTTGCTACTCCAATTAAAACAAGAACCAAATAAAGAAGGAGAATATTTATAAATTATATAGAGTAAAAAGAGAGGGAATATAGATAGACCAATCTAAAATACATTGGCCCTCTTTGTTATTAGCGCACCAGAGTGAGAGAGTTAGATACTAAAACCAGTCGACGGACTTATTTATTTCTAATAATATAATTGGCTAGCAATTTGTTCACACTGTCAGGTGTTTGTAATAAAACAAATAATTAGTATAAAATGTTGGGCTCTACCTTCATTATTATTATTATTGTTTTTTCTCTTCTTAGAATATAATATATATATATTTTTTTTAAAAATAATTATTGCTATACAACTATTAATTACTGTAATTTTTTTTTTGTTTCTTTTAATTGGTTATTGATTGTTTTTTTTTTTTTTAAATTATTATTTACTTGTTTTTAATTTTATGAATTTTTATGTTGAATGGACTTTTGGAATAGTAAGTTATGCGATTTTGTTAGAGCCAGTGCACTAGGCTTGTTGGAATAAATTAAATATGACCGAAACATTGATTAGTAGAAGTATTGTAAAGATTTAGTGGCAGTAAGATCCGTGCCAGTGACGCGGTACTATGGTAGTGATAAGAAGTTAAGGCAACCTTAGTCCGAAAATGGTGATCATAGTGTAATAGGTTTGAGAAGGAGAGAAGTTGGTTTAGATAATTAAATAAACTAGAAGTAAAGCTGAATACTGTATAATAGAAAAGTTGCGCAACTGCCTAGACTTTACACTAAAATATATAAACTGGTAGTGAAAGGTAAAGAGAAAGATTGATGACGCGTTGCGACTATCGGTAGAGTCCCTCCTATGGCTGACACAGCTGCTTTAAACAGTTTCTCCCACTCTAGTGTGACCTAAACTAGTGAGTGATCCTGTCTCTCTCTCTGCTTTGGATCCCTCTCTTCGGATCCTATTACAGAAACTGGACTGTATACAGCAGAGTTAAAGCAAACACTTAAAAAATCTTGTTTGTGAACAAGAACACCACTTTTCAACATTCTTCTTAACATTGGCCTAAATGGAACAGTTTAATTTATTAAAATTGCAATTAAAAAAAAATTTAACTTCAAAACTGACCCAGAATCCTCCTAAAAGTCACTTTTCTTTTTAAAATGCTGAACTGAGGAAGTTCACAGGAAAATAGATGGCAAGGTTTTCGGAAAAAATTCTAGTGGAAGCTGGGGATAAAATGTTTGGTAAACCTGATGGGTACAATTTGTCTGACCGACAAATTAGCGGCAATTTTGGTGGATCTGGTGAAACGAAGTATCCTTAGTTCTATCAAGCGCCTAATCCAATTCGTCAAGAGTGAGGGGATTATTGTAATCGTAACATTCTTCTGCGAAGAAATCCAGGATTTCAGATTCTTTGGCTGCTTTATACTGTTGAAACGCTGGGTAGTAGGAGTCTGAGTTTGAGGCTGTAGCATAATATTTAGCAAGGCACTCAGTTACTTGTTCTATATCAATGTAAATTCTGTTTTCGAATTCAAGGATCGGTACAGATGGAGGAGGACGTTTGCCAACCAAAGCTTTCACTTTTGCCCAAACCTCTTTCGAAGATGTCGTCGGGGTCATTGTTTGTACATAAGTTGCAAAAGACTTCCTTTTGCATTTCCTTGTAATCTTCTTTTCTCTCGCTCTACTCTTTGTATAGGCAACCAAGTTTTCCAATGTAGGTTGTCGTTTAAAACGGTTGAAATTTCTTTTCTTCACTTTTACAGCAGCAGAGCATTCTGATGTCCACCAAGGCATGGGGGGGGTTCAGGTTTCCACCTATTTTTGGTATTGATGTATCCGCAGCCTCTCTAATTACATTTGTTAGATTATCAACATCTAGGTTAATATCTCCGGAATATTTAGCTGTTCGACGAACTTAGTCCAATTGGCTCTTTTTGTATCATATTTTATTGGTATTTGATAACAAACTTTTGATTATAATTTGATAGTGATCACTGCTGTACAAATATTTCGTTGGAGTCCATTCTAATGATGTAGCCAAAGTAGGGGAGGCTAAACTCAAATCTATGGCGCTGAAAGATCCGTCATGTGAATTAAAATGTTAGGAGTGCCTGAATTTAGAAGGGCTAAATCTAGCGTCATTTATAATATCCTCTAAAATAAGACCTCTCACATCAGTATGTCTTGATCCCCACCATGTATTATGATTATTAAAGTCTTGTAACAACAGTTCTCCGCCCGGCCACCAGGTTTGCACCAAGTGGACCTTCACTAGGGAGGCACACCCCCACTACACTAGGACTCTCCTACTCCACACTACAGAGGGGAGAACTTTCACCGACTAGACCCGCCTACTGGACACCATCCCTACCACCTCAGAATCGAATATAAAGGGCTACCCAGGGCCAGAATAGTCGAGAAGTACTCAGCGATTAGAACCTTTTCTAATAGTTTTGGCGCTAGCTAGGCAGGCCCTTAACTGACTTCTCCGAGCATCTGCGCTAGGCAAGAGAGCCAGGCCGTTTGCTCATCCAGCGATCACCGTTTCAGGACATCTGCGCTAGGCAGGAGAGCCAGGCCGTTTGTTCATACAACGATCACCGATATAGTAGTGTGCGCTAGGCAAGAGGACCAGGCCACTCTACTCGACGAGCGACGATTGACAATCTGTGTCACTCCCTGAGCGAACAGATTGGTCATAGCAACCATTTACTGTATATATGCTTTTCAGAATATATGTAACATTTTACTAAGTGTGCTTTGACATTTACTGGGTGTATTTTATTTGCAGAATCACGAATCCTAGTTCCCCACACCCCCGGGATATTTATTCTGGGAGTGTGTTATAAAAGAAATGGCGCCCAAACGTGCAGCACGAGCTCTAGAACGACCATCGACGGAGCGACAGCCCAGCCCCGAATTAGGAGACATAAGCATGCAGCTCACCCCAGAGAGGTTGCAGCAGCTGATACGAGGCATCAATCAAGACAGGCAGACCCAGCAGTCTGGCCTAATGATTGGGTGTACCGCACGCTACGGAGGAAAACCAGGAGAGGACCTGGATGTCTTCATCTCCGCAGCAGAGACGTACAAGGAAGCAGCCCGAGTGAGTGACAACCACGCATTAGCCGCATTGCCCATGCTACTCACAGACGTTGCAGGAACTTGGTGGCTCGGAGAGAAGGAAACCACCACAACATGGCCTGACGCCATACAGCAGCTGAGGCGAACTTTTGGACCTAGGAAGTCCAACGATCAGCTGTACCGAGAGTTTTTCAACACGCCGCAGGACAACAAGACCAGCACGGACCAGTTTGTCTGCAGCAAGCGAGCAATACTTGCTCAAATAACCCCGGCTCTGGACACCCATGTTCAGCTGGACATGACCTATGCGGTACTCCATCCCAGGTTAAGGACCCGCATCAGGAGGGAAACTGTCGATACCTTCTGGGCACTCGTGCAAGAGGCCAGACGTATCGAGCAGTATGAGGACCCAGCACCAGCAGCAAAGAAGCCAAACGAGAGGACAGGTGGCACTACCAGGTGTGACTGCTGTGGCATCAGAGGCCACTATCAGAAGGTCTGCAGGAAGGCAAAGGCAGCCCACCCGCACAAGCAGCAGCCTACAGCACAGGCGGCCTACAGTTGTTTTGGTTGCAACAGACCGGGAGTATACAGGAGGAACTGCCCGGACTGCAACCAAACGAAGACGCAGCAAGAAAGAACAGGCTCTTTCTGTGCTGCCCACATACAGATCCGCACCCGGCAGAGGCCAGCACTCAGCTTTGCCGTGTGGAACCTAGAGGGCACTGGCTTTGGAGACACAGGAGCCAAGACCAGTATAGGCAGCCACCAGCTGCAGACCCTGCTAGAAGAACGAGGACATCCCCTCACCCCAACAACTGCTACAGTGACGCTAGCAGACGGAGAAGAAACAACGCAGCAGGTTGCACAGACGCAACTGCCAGTCAAACTGAAGGGAAGGACAATCCCGACCAGTTTCACATTCTTCCCGGGAGCCCGGAACACCCAGACGTTGCTCGGAATAGAATTCATTGAGGACGCTGGACTTATATTGGATTTTGGAGAACACAGGTGGAGGTTTCATGACAACCCCACACTCTACCCATTCACCAGAAAGGACAAGCCAGCACCACCACAGTTACAGATGGACACTGTGACTATGACACCGCAGCCAGCACTACTCAGCCCACTGCCGCTGACTCCAGGGAAAGGAGACACACGAGTTTATAGAGAAACTCAGAACACGGTTGTGAAGGTACCACAACCCACATCAGAAAGGATCAGCCCACCGCCGCTGACTCCAGGAGCAGAAGACACACGAGTTTATGGAACAACTCAGGAAGCGATTGTGCAGACGCCACAATTCAGGACAACCATGGTCAGCCCGCTACCACCCACACCAACAAGAACGCTAGTAGAGATGGAAGCTACCGAAGAGGCCATACTCGGAGGCTATGGACCCTCCCCACCGGTACAACAGGACACCACCAGGGGTAGGTGGATAATACACCGTTGCGAGTCCACCGAAAGGACTCACCACACGCCCACCAGGCATAGCCATCTAGACTTCCATAGGGTATGGGCGGATGACACCCTATGGCCATCGGAGGAGCAACTACAGCTTTTTACCATAGACGTGGAGCTTAGAAAAGACGAAGGCACCCGGCTCACCCGAGCACAACAGGAGCAGGCTAATGAGATACTTGCTGCTCACGAGGACGTGTTTGGAATTCCTACAGAGCCTACGCCACACGCAGAACACAGGATAGACACCGGAGAGGCATCACCTATAGCAGCACCGCCATACCGGCTATCACCTAGCAGACGTCACATCTTGGAACAGGAGATTTCCCAGATGCTGGACGGACGGATCATCGAGCCCTGCGACAGTGAATGGACCTCACCTGTCGTCATGGTGCCCAAGAAGGACAACACGTACAGGCTATGCATTGACTACAGGAAGTTGAATGCAGTCACTAAAGCAGATCAGTATCCACTGCCACGGATAGATGACATCTTGCACACTGCTAAAGGGACGCAGTATATGAGCACGCTAGACCTCAGAGCAGGGTACTGGCAGATCAAGGTGAAACTAGAGGATCGAGATAAAACCTGTTTCATCACACCTTTTGGAACCTACCGGTTTAACAGAATGCCATTCGGCTTACGCAACGCACCAGCCACCTTTCAGAGACTTATGGACAAGTTTCGAACTGGACTCAGCCACATCACACTGCTAGTCTACCTAGACGACCTAATAGTGCTCTCACCAGGCTACGAGGAGCATCTATCAGACCTACAAGAGGTATTTCAGCATCTAGAGAAGTACAAGCTGAAGGCCAACCGGCCCAAATGCCACTTCTGCTGCGAACGAATCAAGTACCTAGGCCACGTGATTACGCCTAGAGGATTCACCCCCGATCCAGAGAAGATCGAAGCTATACTCAAGAGACCCGCACCGAGGAACGTAAAGGAACTTAAGAGTTTCCTTCAGACCTGCTCGTGGTACCGACGATTCATCCCAGACTTTGCCAAGATCGCTCGACCGATGACCTTGCTCACCAGGAAAGCCGCCACATGGACATGGACCACCGACCAAGCAGATGGATTTGACCAGCTAAAGAAACTACTGACGTCAGCACCCATCCTCCAGCCTGCCGATGAGACTCGCCCCTTCACTATCAAAACCGACGCTAGTGCTTATGCTATTGGAGCAGTCTTAGTCCAGGGGGAGAAAGAAGAAGAACATCCCGTGGAGTACGCCAGCCGCCTGCTTACAGCGCCTGAGAGAAACTACACGACGACCGAACGAGAAGCACTCGCCTTAGTATGGGCAGTCTTCAAGTTCAGAGGATATATCGAGGCCAGCCCCACGTTGATAGTCACAGACCACCAACCACTACAGTGGCTGATGACCCTGAAATCACCTACAGGCCGACTCGCCCGTTGGGCCCTGCAATTACAACCCTACGTATTTCAGATCAAATACACACCCGGAAGGAGCAACGCAGTGGCCGACACGTTATCAAGGCCCCCTGAAGAAGAGAATTACGCAGTCTGTACCCTCACTATAGACATGCCGAGGAGAAGCGCTACGGAGATCCGGGAAGAACAGTCCAAGGATCCCGAGCTGAAGAAAATACTAGACGCCTTCACCGATCCAGAGCAAGATGGTGAAGCAGCTAGATGGTCCGCCAGAGGTTATCTAATAGCGAATGGTTGCCTTTACAGATACGCCACCGACGAGGAGGTGGACAACGCACAGCTAGCTGTTCCAGTACACGAACGAGTAGCTATACTAAAGGAGTACCACGATGCGCCCACAGCAGGACATAACGGTATTCACAAGACCTACCAGAGGATAATTCAGCATTATTACTGGCCAGGAATGCGACACAGCATTGAAGAGTATATACGAGCTTGCACGACATGCCAGAGGTACAAGGCATCCAACTTGAAGCCCGCAGGACTACTCAGGACCCCACCAATGAACCAGCGATTCGAAGTCATCGCCGTAGACTTATTCGGTCCCTTACCCGAATCAGTCGAAAGGTACAAGTGGATATT
This sequence comes from Triatoma infestans, assembly GCA_011037195.1. Lineage (NCBI taxonomy): Eukaryota > Metazoa > Arthropoda > Insecta > Hemiptera > Reduviidae > Triatoma > Triatoma infestans. The sequence goes on along the minus strand of JAAEAF010013780.1, from coordinate 46,615 downwards.
AGTCATCGAGGACACGGCATCCCGATGGATAGAGCTTTTTCCCTTACAAGAAGCTACGGCACAGCGCTGCGGAGAACTACTACTAAACGAGTTCTTCTTACGATACGGAATACCAAGGAAGATGATCAGCGACAATGGAACGCAGTTCATCAGTCACGTGATGCAGTACATCACCTTCTGTTTAGGCATTACACAAGCCTTTACACCAGTCTACCACCCGGCAGCGAACCCCGTGGAGAGACGAAACCGAGAACTGAAGACGCAGTTAGCTATCCTCGTAGGAGAAGACCACAGCGATTGGCCAAGGAGACTGCCCGCTATCAGATTCGCTCTCAACACCGCTGAATGCCAGGCTACCAAGATGACGCCTGCATACTTAACGTTTGGAAGAGAATTACGGACCCCCGCAGAGATCCAACATGACTTAAGAGAAGTCATCTCTTCAGAGAATTTCATCGCCGAAATCACGCCAGCCCTCTCGCGCATGGCAGACACCTACTATAGAGCCCGAGACAACCATGAAACGGCTCAGGACCGGCAGAAGAAATACGCAGACCAACGAGCACGTCCCGGACCCCAGTACGCGCCCGGAGACCGCGTGTGGATCACTACCCACACACAGAGCAGTAAGACGAAAGGACGAACAGCCAAGTTCGCTCCACGAAGGGACGGACCCTACGTCATTCTACACGCACAGGGACCCGTCAGCTATGAAGTAGCAGCCGAAGACAACCCGACGATACCACTGGGCAAATACCACGTGTCAAGCCTGACGCCCTGCACCGCAGACGCCCAGGAGAAGCCAATCCGAAGGTTAAGGAAGAGAGGCCGACCACGCCATTGATGTGAGCTCAGCCATTGCAAGCAACACCTGAGCTCAAGGGGGAGGATGTAACAACAGTTCTCCGCCCGGCCACCAGGTTTGCACCAAGTGGACCTTTCACTAGGGAGGCACACCCCCACTACACTAGGACTCTCCTACTCCACTACAGAGGGGAGAACTTTCACCGGCTAGACCCGCCTACTGGACACCATCCCTACCACCTCAGAATCGTATATAAGGGGCCATCCACGACCAGAATAATCGGGGAGAGAGAAGTACTCAGCGATTAGAAACTCTTCTAATAGTTTTGGCGCTAGCTAGGCAGGCCCTTAACTAACTTCTCAGAGCATCTGCGCTAGGCAAGAGAGCCAGGCCGTTTACTCATCCAGCGATCACCGTTTCAAGACATCTGCGCTAGGCAGGAGAGCCAGGCCGTTTGTTCGTACAACGATCACCGATAAGTAGTGTGCGCTAGGCAAGAGGGCCAGGCCACTCTACTCGACGAGCGACGATTGACAATCTGTGTCACTCCCTGAGCGAACAGATTGGTCATAGCAACCATTTACTGTATATGCTTTTCAGAATATATGTAACATTTTACTAAGTGTGCTTTGACATTTACTGGGTGTATTTTATTTTGCAGAATCACGAATCCTAGTTCCCCACACCCCCCGGGATATTTATTCTGGGAGTGTGTTATAGTCTCCTATTATTAATAACGGTATAGGTAGACTCACAAATAGCTCTTCGAGATCATCTCTTTCCTAGTGGATGTCTGGTAGCTAGACGGACCCTGAAGTGACTTTAACTGATGTTTTAAAGCGAGCACCAACGGCCTGCAATGACTAAAACAATCTTCTCCGCAGAAACGTTATTCCTCACATAAATCGCTACGCCACCGTGGGCATGATCACCCTGCCTTATCTTCGCTTCTTTCTTAAATGCTCTATAACCCCTAATATTAAAAATATTCTCTGGCTTCAAGCGGGTTTCTTGAAGACATACCTCTAAAGGATTTTTCTCATTTATTATATTACGAAGTTCAATAAAGTGGGCAGCTAGTCCTCGGCAATTCCATTGAAGAAAGGTTTCCATTTTTTTAAAGGTAAGGAACTATTTATCTCATATTTCAAATTTAGGATGTATATATCCATTTTCAGTTTAGTGACTAGCTTGGGAATTAAAATTTAATAAATAAATTCCAAAATAAATAAATAAATTTATAAAGTTCCATCCTTATTTACAATATAAATAAATCTAGATTAACAACAAAAACTGTATTAATAACGCTAAATTAAACAATTTTTGTACTTACATAAAATATACACCTGCCTAATAAATAAATATTTAAATAAATAACAATATTTTCTCATCTCGGCTCTCATCGTAGGTTTCTCCTTCTTGAGTACTCAATTGTCTATGTGCCGCGGATATTTTAGTTGATTCGCATTCGTACAGTTTCTCATTTTCAGGACAATTTATATTTTCTTAATATGACTGGTCAGAAACTGCAACGTTTTGTTTACTGGACCTCTTTGTAGATTATGATTTGGCAACGAGTTAATTCCAGAAACTTGTGCAATTAAGTTCTCCTTGGGTTTTTGATCCTAAGCGTTCTCCTGTTTTAGTCTGAACCCAGCGGACGGGCCTTCTGGTACTTTGAACAACTGAGGGCTTATTACCTTTTGCCAGTTTGTATGCCTTCTGCTGGCAAGGCCCCGGTCGTCTCTGCATAGGAAGTGTTTTGTTTAACGTAATTCTTACTTCGAACAACTGTACGTGCTTCTGGATAGTTCATTTTGTGCGGTGTTTTAAAGTTTTGAATTTCTTTTTGTTCTTTAAATTTAATACATTCGACAGATCGTGAGGAATGCTATCCACAGCAGTTTACGCACGCAGGTGGATCGCAGCGTGGTAACTCTTCATGTGATGGCAAACCACATACACAAATTTCACATTCTGCTCTGCATCTGAATGCTGTATGTCCAAAATGTAGACATTTGTAGCAGGGCAGCGAGGATGGGATATACCTTGTGACCTTTTACTTATAAAAGGTCGCTATTGCTTGCTCCGGTGGATCTGGAGTGTTAAAATTCAGAATCGAAGCTAAAGTCGCTCACCTCAATTACTCCCTAGTCAGCTAAATCATCTTTCATTTATTGCTCCGTGCATACCAAAAAATCACGACAGACAATGACTCCCTGCGAGGTATTAAGCCCCTTATTCGAAGTTATTACTTACATCCATATCCCCAAGCTTCTTTAATTGTAACAAACTATGGGCTTGTTCAGGACTGGCTACTTCACCATCAAAGTACCTGCTGCAGTTCGTTTTATATTTAAGGGTCTTCCAATATTCTGTATAATTTGCAGAAGTGAAAGGAGTACACAGTAGTGAGAGTAAGTGAAAGGAGACATATTTAAATAGTTTCCTTCGTTCTTAGCAATTATATAAAATCTTTCCCAGCCATTCCCAGCTTGTATTTGCTAGATTCTCATTTAAAGCAACTGTCTCGTATCTTTTTCTTTCTCTTCTTCGTGACGTTATCCTCTCGAATGGCTGCAAGGTGAAAGTCTGTGGCGTATAATCTAGTTCACATCCATCCACCGAACCAGTATGTTCTCCTGGTTGTAAGTCCTTATCCGTGCCATAGGTCTTTGTCCATTATTCCTTCAATTGCTTGTCTTTGTAAGAGGGATTCAAAGAAGGGGCATAGTATGGGTTGAGGGGAAGGTTTAGTAAGGAATGTAGATTCTGTTTGGCTGCGGACACCAAGCGCGAGTGGCACTTTCCCTGCAATTTCTTTATTATCTTTAATATTCATAATTATTATTTTCCTTAAATATTTTGTGTCTGTAAATGTGAAGTACGTATATGTAATGTGTCAGTGTGTGCGTGTGCATCTGAATGTGTATGTGTGAGAGCATGTCTGCGAATGATCTCCAGTTCCATCCCGCTCCCGAGAACCCCAGCGAACGCCACCCAGACACCCACCAAACGCAGTGGCCTCGGGATAGCCCCCCTACGTAACAGACAAGTCCCCACTCAGGTGCCACCTAGAGTTACATGCATTTTAGGATTTATCCAGCACTATAGAACTGAGGATTATTTCTAGGACTTAAGTTTTCTCCTGGGAATACGCGCCGAATTATAAGGCAGTCAACTAAGGCGGCGAATCTTGTCGGGCCTCTGTATTGTCCGGAGGCCCGGGCGTGCCATCCCAGTTTTTGATCTGTACCCTCTGCGAATAAAGCATCCGGGCGCAAACCCCGCCCGCGATCTGAAAAGCCGAAGACAGAACGAAATCACCCGCACTATGTTTGTCTGAAAGTGGAATTACGTGTGTGGAATATGTATGTGTGCATGTGTGTGTTTTTTTTTTTAATTCACTATATTTCCATCATGCTCCGCTCAAAAGAGCACTACATGAAATTTACAAAATTATTATTACAATTTAATTATACATAGACAGCTTTCATTAAATTTAGCGTATTTACAGACACATTTAAATTATTAAATTGGCTTATAAATTATTTGTATATTATACAGTTCATAAAACAATACAGAAAATGTTATTGCGGAAGTACTAGGTCACTATTAACTTAAAGGGAATCATTCAGGCACAATTATAATGACAATAATTTAAGAATACAATATAGAAATAAAATGTATTTATACAGAATTATATATAAATTTATCAATACAGAAATAAATTTATTTATTTATTGATTTATTATTATTTTTATTTTATTTTTATTTATTTTATTTATTTTTTTTTAATTTAATTTTTTTTATTAATTTTTTATAATTTTTTAATTTTATTTATTTTCTTTATATATATATAGACTTGATTTTTATTTTAGTTATTTTTTTATTTCCTTATTTATTTCTCTATTACTATCATAATTATTTATTTATTTATTTTATTTAGGAAGTAGGTTTATCATATAAAAACTGTATCACCTTTCCGACAAATATTTTAAAATGTAAGAAAAATCCTGGCTGAAGTAATAAATATTTGTTCGGGGGCCAATGCAGCCTTGAGTCGCCACCTGCTGCATAAGTGACAGCCCCGCTGACTGCAGACATTCACATTCCCACAACAGATGGTCAACAGTCTGAACAGAGGAAGAATCACATCGACAAGTTGCAGTTTGGCTAATATTGAATCTTGACAGATAAGTTGCCATTTTACTATGTCCTGATAGAACCTGAGTTACGCCGTAGCTTATTACGAAGTGATGCATTTGGAGTTGGCTTTTTACAGAGGGAAGGAATTCCCTTGTGAGAACTCCAGAGGTTGAATTATTCCAGAGCTGCTCCCAGGCTTCTACGCTGCGTTGAAACGCCCACTGCTTCAATGCCGTTCTGGGGTATTTGTTATAGGCAATCGCTAGATTGGTATCCCTTGAAGCTGCTTTTGCCATATTATCAGCAATCTCATTGCCGGTGATGCCTACGTGTGCTTTCACCCACGAGAATGAAATTGTGTTCCTATCACGCAGCCTGCACAGCCTCGTCCTTATCATTTCAATTAAGGGGGAGTGGTTGCTACAATTTTGCAAACAGTCCAAGATGCGATTATCTGCAGCTATTCTAATTTTTTCTCCCAAGAAGGAATTACACTCAACCCAGTCTAGAGCTTTAAGAATGGCTAGTTGCTCGGCTTGGTTGTTTGAGCAACAGGCTCCAAGACGAAACCCTTCATGAATCACCACCTGTTCCTGCTTTATAACAACGAACGCACAGCCAACAGTTACCTTCTTTACTCCCATCTATGAAGATGTCTGTATGAAATTGTACCCATCCATCATTGTACCCAAATGGATGCTAGGAAGTTCAGCGGGATACATCCATTCATGAAAGCTAACAGGAGTATCCATCACAAGACCATCCCAGTCATCGACTGTTCCGCCAGTCTCTACACTATAGATAGATGTGTATCGCTCTATTTGAAGGCATATCGGCATGACTCCGGCGATCACGCATCCGGCATTGAAAGAAATAGTACGATACCCCTTAATCAATCGCAAGAGAAATAATCCCTGTACTCTTTCAAGTTTCTGCCTATTCTTTTTAAGTTTTAAGGCCGATTGCCAAATAGGAGCAGCATATCTTACCAAAGGGAGAAACGCTCCCTTATAGATGACTCTCAGCGCCCGAGAATCAAGCCCTCAATGCACTTTGGCCGCTCTTGGGAGACGATTAACAATCTGCCAATTCTTCTCGCAGATATACTGCAAGTGCTGGTTCCAACACAACCTTGAATCAAAAACGACTCCCAGGTATTTTAGCTGGTTCACCATTTCTAGTCGCTCGCCATTAAGATATATAGCTATATTGTCTGATTCCATTTCCACTCTCCTAGACATGTGCATCACCTTGGATTTACTTCTGTTGAAATTAATTTTATTGGCTAAAGACCAATTCTCCACTGCAGTAAAAATCCTGTTGGCATCCACGCTAAGCTCCAAATTTGACTTTCCAGCAACGAGTATTAACAAGTTCACAACGACCAGGCAATTGGAGTCGGAGAAGATCATCGTACATTATAACCCAAAATCCTGGCCCACAACACGAACCCTGTGGGCAACCTCTACTTACAGTGGCTTCTTGACAATGAATTGAGATTTATCCTCGCAGATCGATCAGTAAAGTAACTTTTGGAAAGATGAAACAAATTCTTAGGGCAGTTTCTCTCCTTTAAGCCCTTCAGAATGGCTGGCCATTAAGCAGCATCAAATGCCCCCTGAATATCAAGCGAAATAAGCAACAAATCCCGTTTTATATCAAAATAACTGTTTATAAATTCTGTGGCTGACTTCAGAGCACTAATTGTGTGTGTGTGTGTGTGTGTGTGTGTGTGTGTGTGTATATGAGTGTGTATGTGCGCGATGAGCCCAAGCCGCCCTATGGGCACACATCAACCACCCCCATCAAGAGTGCCATGTAAAAGTGTATTGTGTAATGGTACCGAGTGAGTGTGCATGGTGTACCGAGCTGAGGAACCCGTAGGGTTGCTACTCCCCAGGTGACTGCATGCAAAGTTGCGGGGACCTCTCATTTTTAATTGAAACTTGTTTTGGAGATTCTGAGAGAACAATAGAGTTTAGTTTTCCTCTAAATAGCACTTCTGTTCAACTTATGACTATATTGCCCATATAGTATTCATAAAGCACCGGGGCTCGATAGGGTTCCGTTTGAATTTTTAAGAATGTGCCGTCTAATTTTTTACATTGTCTTGTCAATTTTTATAATTATTTATATGATGCAGCGATTGTTCCTCAGAGTTTTTTATGTTCAATTGTGTTCCCTTTATTTAAAAAGGGTGACCCGAGCATCCCAAACAATTATAGGGGCATTACCTTTATGGACTGAATATCCAAGTTGTACGCCTTGCTTCTATTAAATAGACTGACAGAGTGGGCAGATACAAGGAACATCTGGGTAGGGTATCAGCAAGCTGGTTTTAGAAAGAACCATTCGACCGTCGATCATCTCTTGGTACTGACCAGCATTATCCACCTAAAATGGCTAGTACCCAAGACCAAAGTGTATTGCTTTTTCGTTGATTTTCAATCTGCATTTGATTGTATTGATCGTAATGCGCTGTGGTATAAATTAAGCAACTTAGGTCTTGGTACGAAATGCCTAAATGCAATAAAAAGCTTGTACGGTGGCACGAAGGCAAGGGTATGGTGTAGGCGAGGCCTGACGGATGAATTCATGACCGAAACGGGTGTGAAGCAGGGGTGTGCTTTAAGCCCGCTTCTGTTTTCTCTTTTCCTGCACGATCTCCCGGCCAGCCTTGGTGGGGGACTGAAAGTAGGCAGTACAAGAGTAAATACGCTCCTGTATGCCGATGATATTGTCGCTCCTGTTAGCCGACCACCCCTTTCTGTTGCAAGAAATGATTAATAATCTAGGTAACTATGCCGATATCTGGAATTTAAAGGTTAATCTTTCAAAATCAAAAATCATGATTTTTGGAAAGGGTGGAGGTAGGCGGAGGGCCAATGAGCGCTGGACGTTTATGGGGGATCCAATTGAAGTTGTTACGCGTTACAAGTACTTGGGTGTAACCTTGACCTCGAGCTTGACTTTTGAGTCCCATTTAAAGGATAAATTGGCGGTGGGCAAGCGATGTGTTGGAAGCATCTGGAATAATTTTATTCTAAATAGTTCTATTGATTTACCGGTTAAATACAGAATTTTTATTCTGTGCTGCGATCTATTGCTTGCTACGGAAGTCAGGTATGGGGGTTTATTGCATATAAGGAATTGGAGAAACTACAGAAGTACTTTATTAAGAAAATGTTGTGCCTCCCCATGAACACTCCTAATTACGCAATATATTTAGAAACGGGTAAAAGTAGTTTATTTACATTCACACTAAAATCCCATTTTTCTTATATTTTGCGGATTTTTAATGAACATTCTAGTGAGAGATTAACTTATATTGTGGCCAAAGAGGTGGTGCATAAGAAATGTTACTGGTTTCGCGAGTGGTTGCGATTGTCCGAGCTATACGGTGAAGAGTTGGATTGTACATTCAGTGATGGATGGAATCGGCAAATGGTCAATATTTTAAACAAGAATAAATCAACAGAGAGGTTGGAATTTGAGTTTCTTGCTAGGAGCGCTGACTATCACGAACTGTATAAAGATCTTAATTACGAGGTAAACTACATGGGATTGGACTTGGATAATTATGCTAAACGCATTATATTTAAGGTGCGAACGGAAGGCTTAAACCTCAATTATAAACCCTGGGTCACAGGAATTAATTATTTGTGTTCTTTATGCAATCTTCAAGGTGTAGAAAGTACATTTCACTTTTTGGCTGTTTGCCCCATTTTGAAAACGTTTAGAGTGCGTCATTTTAATAAAGCCGTGCTAACCAGAGAAGAGGTGTTAGATTTATTAAATGGTCATGATTGGTGTGCTCTGGTAGATTATGTTAAAGACGCTATACAATATAGAACAGTTTTAGTTAGCGAATTTAATTATTAACTGTAGAGTTCAGATTTTTTATTTTTTTTATTTTTCTATTTGTCTATTTGTATTTAAATATAAGGACTGTTTAGTTTGTTATCTTCCACATTTTTTTATTATTGTTTTGTTTTCAAGTAAGTTTCTATTTTTAGTTTATATTCATTCATTATGATATGCATTTGTATAGTTTTATTTGATTAGCGCCAATGATTTATATTTCTTTTTTGTTCGCAGTATTTATTTTTAATTTTTAATTAATTTTTAATTTCTAATTCAAATGAGACTCTGACAGACGGTTGTAAACCATGTCATAGTTGTTTATTGTAAAGATTAATCTTGTTTCTCTTTTATTTCTGTATACTTTTTGTTAATAAAACAACATTATTATTATTATTATTATTATTATTATTATTATTATTATTATTATTATTATTATTATAGTATTCATAAACATTAGAAGCATAAGTAGAATTTCAAGGTTGAAGAAAATCTATTAACCGGAAGTGCTTGGCAGAATAAGTTCTTCGAGATTTTTTGAATTTTTTTCATAAAGATTATAATCATTTCGTCTAAACTTGGTAATGCCGACTGCACAGATATAAATATCACTTTAATTTTTTTTTTTTTGTTGAAAAAATTGATTTTGGATAGTTTTTAGGGAATTTGTGGCGCTAAATTGGAAATCTTACAGGAAGTTTGTTCCTTGTCACTGGCGCTATCTACTAGAATGTTAGTACGCTTCTACCAGCCTGGGTAGTTACTTGTCCACATTACTTTTAAATTTAATGTGTGGACAAATGAGTGAAATTTGAAATGGGAGGAAAATTTGATTTGTGATATATATAATTGTATTAACAGCGTTAAGAGAAAGTCGTGTGAGTGTTTCATACCAGATTTTTTTTGTGTGAAGGTTATAGAGATATAACGTGCAACTTTAGCCACTGATTTTTGCAGAGATTAAATTGTAAAATTATTTATTATTTATTTATTTATTTATTTAATACTTGTTATAAGATCTAAAGATCGGAACAAGGTGAGTTGTTGAACAATACAAATACCAAAATAAATCACTTACAAAATATAAATACAATACATAATCTGAGTAAAAATAGCAATTAAGTACTTCTGATATTGGAAAAAAAAACAACTAAATTAGACATACTGGAAGATAAATAATAATATTAATAAAGGAATATAAAAATGAAAATAATAATCTGAAATTAAGACAAATACACGACTCAAACAGATTGCTGTCCTTTGACATATATAAAAATTAAAGGAGATAAAATAATCTAAATTTAAATTTACTTATATAGATATATAATTCACTTTCCCATCACAGCATGCCTCATCTTTAACATCCTAAACAGAAAACTGTACAATATCAGAGCTTCTTTATGGTTAGTTATATTCAGTAAATTGAAATAATCGTAATTACAATCTTGCAGAATTACGCTGAATGGTTCTATATTACGAAGCGATTCATAGACTAGACATATTAAAACTAAGTGATATAATTTTTCATTTTCATTCAAAACACATAGTTCACAACGTTTTCTACAGTCCACTATGTAATTAATATTATTAAATGAAAGCTTTAAGTAATAAGTTCCGGATAGTCTTAATTGCGCAATTACATTTTGTACTTTTAATGAAAGCTTCTTGTCCAGTAAATATTGAGGTACACAATCTAATGGCTGTAGTAGGTGGTAGTAAGGAGAAAAACTGGAGTTGATAATTCTATTTGAGTCCGCCTCAATCAGATAATTTTTACAGTCATTTAATGATTTTTGAAGTTGTTTGCACTGGTCCAATAAACTATGAGGATTAAAACGAAAGGGTTTGAAATTGTTCACAAAAAGTCTAAATTGTGACACCCAGTTATATTTTACTTTACTGTCTGCATCTAATTCCAATAATTTTAGAAAACAAATTTTTGGGTAGCGATAGTTATCCATGCGAGCTAATTTACTTAACCAACTGACCGAGTATTTAAATAGGAAATAGCTTAGGTGGATTCTGGCGGTTTCTTTTCTAATTAAGTAGCCTGGAGTATTACGAGGTAGACACAACTGAGTTTTAAAAAAATTAATTTGCACACGGTCAAGGATATCTGAGTATTGTAATCCCCATATAGGGGCGCAATAAAAGAGCACACTTGTTATTAAAGCATCTAAAAGCTTATTTTTGGTTAACCATGAATTTGACTTAATACGCCATAACAAGGAGTTAACACCACCCTTTCCACAATTAGCTCTTTTCACAAAATAATTAACGGTTTCTCCAAACAACCCATTTCTATAAAACGGCACACCTAAATATATATAGCTATCGACAATATCAATCTCTTTCTCATCATAGTAAAACGTTTTAGTTTGTTTCACCTTACTTTTAGAGAATATAACTATTTTAGTTTTTTCAGCGTTAACCGACAGATTATTAGCTGAGGAGTATTCCATTAAAACATTTAATTTATTACGAACATCAGTATATGAATCACCAAAAATAACGAGATCATCCGCAAACATTATCATTAAAATATCGGTTTTAGCATTTATTGGGATACCATGGCAGTTTTTACTTCTAAAGTAAAGCTCCATCTCATTCACAAATAAACTGAAAAGAGTGGGGCTCAAAGTCTCACCCTGTAGTACGCCACTTGTGATACTTAATTCACCATTCCCTACTTGATTTTTGATACTGAAGGTAGCAAAATCATAAAGATATTTAAGAATTCGTATAAATTTTCCACTAATTCCCATGTTGTAGAGTTTTTCCCATAATCGCGAATGATTGATTGTGTCGAATGCTTTACGAAAGTCGACAAAAACACAAAATAATTTTTTGTTTGCTGACAGTGAAATTTGTATCATTGAAGTCAATATAAAAACATTATCCATACAGCCTCGATTAACTCTGAAACCCGACTGGTTCTCGTGTAAAATCTGGTTATAGTCTATCCAAGATAGTAGGCGATTTAAAAGAGTTGACGTAAAAATTTTAGTAATGCAGTTAACGAGAGCTATGGATCTATAATTGTTTGGATCATTTACTGGACCTTTTTTATGAAGCATTATAAACTGCAATTTTGTCCAGGAGGAAGGTAATTTCTCCGAATCTAGACACCTATTATACAAAACCTGTAAATATAACAGCCAATTGCTGGGCAGATTTTTAAAAAATTCATAAGATATTTTATCCAGGCCAGGAGATTTATTAGATTTTGTTTTAGATATGGCAGACATGATTTCTTCCTGTGAAATATAACTATCCAATACTTGATCCCTAACATCAAAAAATAATGTGTCATTAAATACCCTTGAAGGGTAGATCTCATTAAAATAAGAGTGCCATTCAGCGTCAGATATATTGTTAAAATTAAATTTTCTTTTCCTATAAATATTAATAATATTCCAAAAAGTAGTAGTGTCCCTAACATTCGATATTTTATTTGTTATTTCTTTTTCATAATTATGCTTTTTCACTTGCAACAAACATCTGTATTTATTTTTAAGCTGCAGATAGTTAGATTTTAGTGGTTCACAAAAGCCAAACTTTTTACATTCATTAAGGGCAGCTTTTACAGATTTTTTAAACAAATTACATTCTTTGTCAAACCATGGATTTCTGTAATTAGACTTTGTTACTGATTTAGATGGAGGAATGCTCACTTTTAAATTTGATTTTTCACATGATTCTTTAATAGCTAATAATCAATTTTCATTAATATCGTTGATATCAGAATTCTCGAAATTAATTGCAATTCTAGGAGAAAACAGCATATTTTCTCCAAATAAATCAGTTTTACTTGGGTTCCATTTATAAACATCCATATTACGGAAAATTGGGACACTATCTGACTTTACTAAGTTGCTAATACAGTAATTAAGAAGTACTTTAACAGGTTGGTGATCTGAATTTGTAATAGTATTCTCTATAGACATATCCTTTATAAACTCCAAAGTAGAAAAATTACACCATACTAAATCTATACTCGACAATCCAAGTGTGGAAAAGTGTGTAAATTGGGCCGGGCTATCACTAAGAGTACGTCCATTAAGTAATATTAAGTTATTTTCTTCCATGGAATTGACCAAGCTTCTACCCATTCCGTCTACAGTTAAATCAAGAGCTGATCTTGTGGAAGTTAAAGAAGTCATACAAAAATATTCATCGCAGCTAATCTGATTCAAAGTACCGACTCTACAATTAAAATCGCCCCCTAGCAACAGACAGGTGTCAAAATCTGTGTGACTATTGACAATGGAAATTAAATCATCTAACATAGGCCCCAAATTTATTTTTGGTTGAAAATAAATATTTCCAATTAAAATACTTCTACCATTATTTAACTTAACTTTAATAAGAATCCAATTTGGATTTAAATTAATTAACTCTACACTAGTGATCATTTTATGTACAAATGTAACCAAACCACCACTTGCTCTTCCCTTTCTTTTTAATTTAATAGCATCAGAAAAATAATAAGAATAATCATTAAACAGTGAGGGTAATCTGGATGGTGTATTCACCAGCCAGGTTTCAGAAATACAGAATACGTGAGGAGGGATTCTATTATCAATAAAATAATCACTTACATTAGTAAAACCTTGAGCATTCCAAAAAATTATACTGAAAGGATCACTACATAGTAATACACTTCGATTCACTATGGTACGCTGAGGATCACCGCTACTCCCGCCTTGTTGAACCTTAATGCCTGAATTATTCACTGGCGAAACTAACTGGGCCTGATAGGTACAGTATTTATCCGATAAAGATTCTTTTGATTTGCTTACGTATTTCATTATCAATGTTTTGTTACCTAACGCGTGCTCGTCCGACATCCCGTTTTCCTGATTCTCGTAACTTTCTGATTGCTATTTAGCCGGGCTTTTACCTGTTTTCTTTCTCCTACTATCAGTTTTCAGCCCATTCTTCTTTATCCACTTTAATAAAGGTTGTCCTTGAACAGGTCCTTTTTTTAGCTATCCACTTCTTAACTGTCTTGCTTGACTTGGAGTTATATCTTTACTTACTGATTCTCTTTCTTTATCTGACTCCTCAAAGTCCGACGTAGTAGTTGTGCCTGTTGATAGAACTTCATCCATATCCAACGACTTTAAATCTGACAGTGAAAAAGGAGTTCCATTAATGAGCAACTTATTATACCTAAGAGCAGCTCTGCATTGCGCATTGCGAGCTCTATGCATATATGGGAGCAATTGACGCCTCACCTCTCTTACTTCAGTACTATAATCATGTGACAGACCAATTTTAGTTCCTTTAAGGTTTTTAGACATTTTCAGAATTTCCATTTTTTTCCGATAAGATATAAATTTAATTAAAATTGGTCTCTTAACTGTCACATCGCGTCCCATAATTTTAATTTGCTCTATATCATTCACGGTCATTGGGACTTTTAACACATCTTGTATTAGCGCTATCACTTTATCTTCTAGTTCTTGAATATTAACATTTCCTACTTCGATAAAATTATACAAAATTACATTCTTTTCTCGTAGAATTCACTGTAACTTCAGTGAAATTATTAATTTTTTCATTTAAAGATTTGTAATTGATTTCGATAGCTTCAATTTTATTCAAAGTAGCAGTTAACTGCGTTTGATAGCTACATACTTTATTGTCCAAATCATAAATCTGTTTTCCTAAATTTTTATTTATTTCCTCTAGCTTCTCCATTACTTCCTTAAACCCCTCCATAATGTTTCTTCTTTTCTTTTTTATTAATTACTTTATTGATAGTTAAGTAGTAGTAATAATAAAGGAATAAAAATACTTGATCGATCCCAAAAGTTATTATTAGGAATAATTATGAATAATTGTAAAAGCAGAAATAAAATTAGAAATTAGAAAGCGAACACAAATTTTAAATCTAAATCGTTGACATATATATAAAAAATAAATATTTAGATAAGACAGCTGTAGAATGAAGTGGGGTCATACACTAGAGAAAGATAGAGTTAGAATCACGCAGACACAAATAGAGAGAACTCACCAAGCTAGATCAAACCTCTTTGAAAAGTTCAAGAGTCCAATAAACATAATAACAGTTACACAACTATTCCCTTTTTAACAAACATTTTTCACGTAAAAAATAAAAAGAACCACTCGTTGAATTTTTTTGAATCACTACTCAAATTAAAGGGCAGACGAAAACACGAATTTTGATTATAAAATCAAAAATAAAGGTTTCCATTAACCCAACTAAATCATAAAAAAACTAGAGAGCACATTCAACAGAACTGTCCACAATGCAAGCTAAACAACAACTCCCAAATTGTAAAATTATTCAACTTTTGCAGAAAAAGAAGTAAAACAATTTTATATTTAGGGATCTCAAAATAATAACTCAAAATGAAAACTTAATTTCCAAATTTGCTCTGATTGCAAGACTCTTTGTTGAGTAATGAAAATCACCTCTAGTTCTCAATTGTTACTTTCTTTTTCTCCAAATTTAGTTTCACTGGAAATACGTGTTTGAAGTTTCCAAAACAGAAAAACAATTTTTTTCTTTTTTAACATAGATTTTCTAGGAAAAATCAGAGAAAACTCTAACTTGGTCATTCCATGAGAATGGGACTTGGTCACCACAATCGTATGCACATGAAGATTTCGATTAAAAAATCTGAAATTACATTATTAAATAGTTTTTCCAAAAAATTTTCCCGAATTTGTTGGTATAAAAACGGTTCCAACAAGTTTCTTTGAACTTCACATACTAACAAATCACTACAGGTTTATCATTTTTGTTTGAAACATTTTCTCAGAAATATTGATTTTCCGAGAGGTTCTGTTAGTCTTAAATCGAAATTATCGTGAGTTGGTTTTTAGATTGATATATGTGTTAATATCGATACCTCCCTATGGCTTACTGTAATTAATACAGTCTTTCCATCTACGATTTTACGTAATATAACGACCAACAAGAACTGTTAGTAGAAATGCCAAAGTGTCAAGAAAATTTGGCAACTAGAATTGTAATGTGTAAACGGCATATACCGGATTTGGAGTTGTTGTTGAGACGCTGATCACTGAACATCGTGTCAGTATTAAAGTGTAATAACTTGGTACGTAGTGAAGCAAATTTCATAAAACTTGGCAAAGAGTGGGTTTAGTGTTATTTGAGTTCACAGTGAAAATTTGGTGAAAATTGATCGAGCAGTTTGCCGGATATCAATAATTTTTCTAATCGAATTTTTCTATTAATTTGGTATAATTATAACGGCATGAAGGTAGTGGGGATTTAATGAAGATAAAACTGTGGTAGGGGGAGAGCCATAGTGGAGTACGTTACTGTTTATCCACCAAGTCCTTGTTTACTTTACCTGGCTTAGTGGTAGGGGTACGCACGGCAACACTATACTTTTGTGTGTGTGTAAGCACTGTTGTTTGCTGGTGGAAACAGGTGGGGCGCAGTTTCAAGGTCGTGTCAGAGACTTAATTTTTAATCATTTCATATTTATTCTCGCAATAACAATAACTAGAGCTGCTTGGAGGTTAAAAATTTGGTTACAATCAACTTTTCTTTTTCCTGAGTTTTGGTCTCTTGGTATTGCTGCCCACCGGTAACTATACTGTTCGATTAGTACATAATTAACAAGTAAAAATATCTGGAACATTACTACTATTCTGAGCAACTTTGCTTAAGTACTTAAGTAATTAGAATTATAGTTTCTATTTTTGCAAGAGATTTTTTCCAAGCTTGTTCTTATTTATTAAATTATACTTCGCATGAATAAGTCAACACCATATAAGAATACTAAACAAATCTCAGATTATTTTACACCTCTTTCTGAGAAGGGTATCAAAAGAAAGAAAAGAAGTCACAGTTCTCCTGAACTAAGTTTTAACTCAAATAGCTCTTTGATCACGATGGGAGAGCCTACGAGGAGGACACTATTTTAAGTAAATTAAGTGAACTGCTAGACAGGAAACTGGCAATCCTACCCACTAAAAGCGATTATAAAATAATACAAGATAAATTGGACTTAGTTATAAAGGAAAATTTAATCTTAAAGAAGAGATAACTAACTTGAAAGCAGAAAATAAGCAATTGATAGCTAATATAGAAAATTTACAAAAGAAGAATAAAGCCAAAAATTTGGTTTTTCGAGGTGTGCCCAATGCAGATGAAGTTCAAGATAAAGTTCAATTAGTTCAAGATATATGTGACCGGTCTCTAGGATTACGGGATTTGGCTATTGAGAATGCCTTCGTTCCAAGAGGAAGTAATTTAATTATTGCGGAATTTTTAAAATGTTCTGACGTCAAGGCTATTCTCAATAATTCAAAAAAACTTAAGGGATCAGGCTTAGTAGTACACAGAGATCTTACGTATGCAGAAAGGAAAATCCGAGGAAAACTGGTTGATTTGAAGAAAGAAATACTTAATATAGACAAAGATGCAAACGTGTTGGTAAGGAATAGTTATTTATACTTTTCTTCCCCCGCTATTAAAGATTTTTGTAAAGGGAGGGCCAGTGGAGGCATCTTGGAGTTGTATAAAAAGAAATTTGTCAACTCAATTCGTTTTTTAAATAGTTCTCCTTACTGGCTTTCCTTGCTGGCAAATTTTGAATCTGAACCTTTAATAATCTATGTTCACTATTGGAAACCAAGCTTAAATTCTGATTTTATTATTAATTTACTGCTAGAGGATTTATATGATTGCACTTTAAATTACGGTCATTCAAGTATCATGTTAGTGGGCGACTTTAATGCTCGAATAGGTTTATTAAGTAATATCTTAGATATAGATAGGTTTATAAATAATAACTTTAATTCGAATAGACTGTCTTTGGACACGCTAGTGGATTGTAGGGGTCGCTTGCTGGTTGATGCATTGGAGCAATTTGGGTTCTTTCTAATTAATGGCAGATCCGTCAAGGATGCTAGAGGTGATTACACCTTCCTTGGTAATAATGGAAATAGTGTTATTGATTTGTTGTGGTTAAACATTGGGGCTCTTTAGGTTGTTAAAGATTTTGAAATTAGTACCATAACTTCTACATCTGATCACTGTTTATGTTTGGTATCGTTTAGTAGCAATTACTCCACGTCTTCGCTTAATATATCGAAAAGTGAGCCAACTGAGCTGACTAAATTTTGTAGAAATGACCCATTAAAGTGGCAGTTCTTCACTCAATCTTTACTTAAATGAGTCACCTAATATTTATTTCAATAACAATAATGTGCAAGATTTAGCGGATAACCTTATTCATACTCTAACTGATTCCTTATATGACTCATTTATTATCTACAAAGTCAAACGTTACCCTCACTCGGAACAAGTCGTACCTAACAAAACATGGTTTAATGAGGAATGTAGGGCTTCCAAAAAGCGTTTAAATAAATTACATAAATACTACAGGAAATTTCATTCGTCGGAAACGCTTTCTGCTTATCTAACGGCGAAAAAAAATCATAGAGCCATCATTTCTAAGGCTAAGCTTATTTACTTAGACAAAATTTGTGAATATTTCGGTATATAACCAAGTAACTTTTGGAAAAGTAACTTTTGGAAAACAGTTCGGTCCCTCAACAGGCCTACGTTTAGAGCCAGCTCATAGATGTTGCTTCTTGGGAGAAATTTTTTATTAATGCTTACCCCCCCAAAATTACTTCTGACCTAACTTTTATAGGTACCTACGATCCTGAATTCACTCTGGATGAGTTGTTGTGTAGTATCTCTAATTCTAAATCAGACAAATCCTCTTCCAAACCTAATAATAAACGAAGCCTTTAAATATTTACCGTCGAATTGGTGCCATTACTTACTCAGGTTATTTAACAAATGCTGGACGGAAGAGAATATTCCGGCTACCGGGCTAATATAAAAATGAAGATGCTATGTAAAAAGGGCGATTCGTCTGACTTGAATAATTACCGTGGAATTGCTCTACTAAATAATATAACCAAGTTATTCACACAAATATTATATAATAGATTATATCAGTGGGCCGAGGATAACAATGTACTCCCTGGTGAACAGTTCGGGCTCAGAAGAAGCAAAAGCTGTGTTGGTGCCATTTTCACTTTAAGTTCCAGCATTAATCTCCAGTTGAGATTTAGTAAGAGAAGAACTTTTGTGATCTTCATTGACTTCAGTAAGGCTTTTGATTCCATTCCTCATAACCTCTTATGGCAAAAACTGCATAATATAGGAATCAGTTCGAAGTTCATTAGATTTATTACTCAATTCTATGATAAAGCAACTATGAAAATCGAAGAGAATTTCTTACTATCCGGCAATAGAGCGGTTACCCAAGGGGTGCTCCAAGGGGAAAAATTATCCCCATTACTCTTCAACTTGTCTTTACATGATATAATACAGTTCTTTAATGAAAAGGGTGCACAGGGTATCAACATCTACGGCGAGAGAGATCTCATGATGTTGATGTTTGCCGATGATGTGGCAATAACTGCATATTCGTGGAGGGACGTACAGCTAAAACTGCGAATTTTGTCGGCATACTGTCAGATCAATTCATTGACGGTTAATGTAGGGAAAACCATAATAGTTCCCTTCCAGAAGGCTGGTAGATCACCTATTTTAAAACCCTTTACATTCGATAATAAAACAATATATACCGCGAATAGTTTTGTCTATTTGGGGGTTCCCCTCTCTAGTTCGGGAAAATTTAAGAATGCTTCTGAACATTTCGTAAAGAAGAGTTTCTCTGCTTTCCCAGCTATCTTTAAGATTTTCAGAAATATTAAAACTAGTTGCTGGGACAGTAGAATGCGCATATTTAATTATTTAATTGCTAGCGTGTTATTATACTCGGCAGAAATTTGGGGCATAAACTATGCTAACTTCGCCGAAAGGGTGCAGATTAGATTCTTGAAAAACCTCTTACATTTACCCCGTAATACTCCCGATTGTTTCGTGAGATTGGAAATGGGCCAATTGCACTTAAAATCAAAAATCTTCAAACGAATGTTGCGATTCTGGCAAAAAATCGTTGATCTGCCAGCTGATAACATAGTTAAATGTTGTTATAACGCGCTTATTAGACATAGTGGCGGCTCTAGGGTTCCTTATAACTGGGCCTTAGAATTAAAGAGCAGTCTTCTTTCAATAGCAGCCGAGGATGTATGGATTTGCCCAAAATTCAACTACTTTAAAAACGAAAATAAACTCCTTAGTTATCTCCTTCAATAACAACCTGCTGAGCCACGATGTGGAATCTGTCATCGCCTCTTCATTCAATCTTTACTACAAACATATTTCTGCTCTGGGCTTAGGTGAGTCTTATATAAGATAGAATTATTACCTTCATGCGATCAGATTGATCTCGCAATTACGTTTGATGAGTAAGAAGCATATTAGGTTATCTCTAAATGGTTTGTTTTATAAGATTAATCCCCAGGACTTTTGTCCCCTTTGTAACGGCCAGGAAAGCGACGATATCCTGCACTTCCTAGTTAGTTGCCCAATACTCAGTACATGTAGGAAAAATTATATTGTAAATTATTTAAATGATTCTGATGACCAGTCAGATAAACTGCAGTCTCTACTCTCAATTAATTCCATTTCACAATTAAAAAACATTTATTTTTTTGTAATAAGTTCTCTAAAAATGAGGTCTATTGTGTTGAACGATTAGTACTCATTCTATTAGACCACCAATAAATAAATACATATTCACTATGTTTAGCTTTATATAGTATCTGTTTTTCTTGTTTTCATTATTTCTTTAAATTCCTTTTTTCTTTTTCTGGATATTTTCTGTCCTGTTTGAATTTATTTTGTGTAATGCCGTTCTTATTGCCAGTAGCAAGATATTTTGGAGAATTTTTAATTTCATTTACATTTGTAAAAGTGAAACCTTTTATTTTAGTTTTAAAAATGTTTTCATTTTGACTGTATTTTTTCTATCCTTCTGAATTTACTTTGTATTATCTATAGTCCTAATATATTCGTTATTGTATTGTATTTACAGCAACTCCTGCTACAATCTGTATGATTATAAGCAAATATAAAATAAAAAAATTAAAAAAAATATACCGGATATGGAAAAATTGAAGGATATCTTAAGAAACAAATATCTGATAGCAACCGTAAAAGCTGCACAACACCTGCAACGAATGAAGAATAATCAGATACCTCGGCTGACATACGAGAGCCATCCTGGCGGGAAGAGACTCCGAGGTAGATCCAGACTCAGGTGTTAGGGAAAGATCTAACTCTTTAGGAACTAGATTATAGAGAAGGAAAATAGACGTCTGAGAAATATGGAAAATTATCGATTATGAGTATTTTGAAAATTGCATTAAAAGAAAATCCCTGTAATTGTTCACACCAGATTTGTTTTACCCCCCCCCCCCCTCAAAAATGTTTATTGTAAAATATTTCAGTTAATCAAAAAATATATATTTATCACGCATCAGTAGTTTAATTTATTGTTTATTCCCAAAGATATAATATATAGACTTGTTTATCGCCATTATTTAGCCTCTCATTGTTTGTTAAATTAAATTTACCATTTACAGACGGTAATTATAACATGGGTGACTTATTAAAAGCTTTGTTTTAGTAATTCTGTAAACAATTCATATGGCGGAATTAGTGAAACTCTCTTTGTACAATTTGAATAATAAACATGATGGTGAATTTTGTGTAAATATTCAACTAAATAAATGTATAAAGATAATTAATACAATAATAAAATAATAATAATAATAATAATAAACCCCCAGGGGGCGAACCTGGGGCCCCGAGCCACACCTCTCTTTTTCTATTCCTATCCCATCCTTATCCTTTTTCCCGTCTATCCATTTTTCTCCCTTATTTATATGTATACCTCTAGGGGGAGAGGAATTCTAAGAAATAGGATAGTAGAGCAGCTGCCTGGAACTAGCGCTGGGCGTGACAGCATGCGAGCCGCTAGTGGTTCTATGCTGAACAGGAGGGCTACTGCCGGGGCAACCCGAACTGCGTCAGCCGAAACTATTTGTAGCCAAATGCCATCAACAGAAGCTAAGTCTGCTGAAGTTGTTTCTCAGGGGGGGAACCCAATTTTGCCTGAACCCACTTTAGCAGGGAATCAACGAGTGCGCATGAAATAGACGCAAGAGCTGAATATATTTATCACGCGAGCCTATTTTCGTGTTACAAGAGTTGTGACAGACATGATTTCATACAGATTAAGTTGCATCAAGTATTTGTTGGTAAATATCCTAATGTACCAGTAACGGTACAAAAAGTGGCAGATCAGAGGAGAGTTATTGTAAGGAATAAATTGATACCTGACGTGATAGAACGCATAAGAAAGGAAGTGGAGGAAGAATTAGCTGGGACGCAGACGAGTTATTTGCAAAGTAATGATGATAGGCCTGGGCCAAGTGTTTTGCAAGATAGTCTCGAAAGTCCTGATGGAGGTTTAAATCAGGGTGTATGGAATGAGAGCTTGGGTAGACAAGAAGATGATGAGTGCATTAGCCAGATAAGTGAAGAATTTGCCAAAGCAATGGCTGAATATATGGGAACAGATCCAATGAGAAGGCCCCAGATCCCTAAACAGAAAACGTCCAGAAAGTTCGCTAGAATTGTAGAAGAGATTAATAAGCACTTATTACCAAGGTATTTGGAGGTTCACTCCTTTGAAGAGCTGCATGGACTGATTTATTGTGCAGCATTGGCCGCCGTCAGATGTAATTGAGCAAAAATTGCGGAGACCAATAAGTCGGTTAGAGAGCGCAATAGTGAGGCTATGCCCAAGTGGAGAAAAAGATTGGAAAGAAAATTCAGCAAAAAGATCCGAAATTGCAAGGTTGCTTCAATATCAGAGGGGAAGGCCGAGCAAAAAGTTGGCAGATAAAATAAATGTGCTCCTGGAAAAGTATAAGGTTCATACCGTGAAAGACAAGCCAAATCGCGAATTAGCTGAATTTGCTGATACCCTTAAACAAAGGTTAGCAGCTTGGAGCGCAAGGTTACAAAGATATTCCAAGTGCGACAGGAGAAAGCGGCAAAACAAGGGATTTTTCAGAGATGAGAAAAGGTTTTACAGGGATCTGAAAGAGAAAAAAATAAGTAGGAATCAGTGTGAGGGGCCGGATAGGGACCACTTAACAAGATTTTGGTCGTCAATATGGAGTGATGTGAGTGATTATAATCGGGATGCTACCTGGATTATTGAAGAAACTGAAAGAGCGAGCAGAATAACTCCAATGGAAGAACCTGTTATTACTATGAATATTATTAGAAGTTATAAATAATTCCCATAATTGGAAGAGCCCAGGAAGCGATAATATCCACAATTTCTGGTATAAGAAACTTACCAAAGTACATAATAAACTTTTGGACAACATAAATGAGTTTTTAAGGAACCCAGATAATGCTCCATCTTTCTTAACTGAAGGGAAAACCTTTATGGTACCAAAAGCTGGGATTACAGCTGACCCTTAGCAATACCGCCCTATTATCTGCCTTCAGACCTTTTATAAAATTGTGACTGGGTGCATTGCTCGGACCCTCAATGCCCACATTGAGGAACATAATATAATAGCGGAAGAACAAAAAGGATGCCACAAGACTACCAAAGGTTGCAAGGAGCAACTGATTGTGGATTCAGTGATATTGAAGCAGGCTCAAGAGAAAAAGAGAAAAATATCATGTTGCTATATAGACTACCGTAAGGCGTACGATTCACTTCCACATAGATGGCTGATAAAAGTGCTTGAGATATATAAGGTGAACCTCACAAAATGTGATGCAAAAGTGGAGAACGGTAGTTTATTTTTCCAATGAATGCACTTCAGAAATTAAAATAGGTACGGGCATTTTCCAGGGTGATTCCTTGAGCCCTCTATGGTTCTGCTTGGCTTTGAATCCCCTTTCGGGCCTAATAAATAGGACAAAAATAGAATACTCTATAAAATACAACACCGAAGAACAATTGGTGTCACACTTGCTTTATATGGACGACAAGTTATATGCTCCATCTAATGATAAGCTTCGATGGTTGATTAAGCAGGTGGAGCAATTAGGTGTGATATAGGTATGAAATTAGGGCTTGATAAATGTAGGATTATTAACATTAGTAGAGGAATGTGAGAGTTAGTCGGTATTGAGACTGAGGAGGATGGTTTTATAGAGGCACTGGGAGACGGTGAGGTCTATAAGTATTTGGGCTTTCAAGAGGCTAGGAATATTAATCACTCTCAGATAAAGAAAGTGCTTCTTGAAGAGTATTTACAGAGAGTAGGAAATGTGTGAGGAACAGATCTGAATAGTAGGAATCTTTTTAAGGCAATTACCTCGTTTGCTATTCTAATCCTTACCTACTCGTTTGGTATTATAATGTGGTCAGCAACTGACTCAGAAGATATTATGCGGAAAACCAGAGTTGAGCTAAAAAGTTCAGGAAATACCATGATAAAGCAAGCAAGCTCAGGTTAACATACCACGAGAGGAGGGAGGCAGAGAACTCATTGATGTGAAGAATTTGCATGGGGGGCAAATTAAGTCGATGAGAGAGTATTTCTTTAAAAAAAAGCAGGACTCATAATTGCATCATTGCATAGTTCAGCGGATTTAGGGTACACGCCATTGAATCTGGTACACGAGAGAGCATAGGACAATGAAGTGTTGTTCACCAATGATGAGAAGCAAAGGGAATGGAGGAGATGGCTCTCCATGGAAGACATCCCCACATCCTTGACAATCAATTGTCGACAAAATAGCGTCGCACGCATGGTTGAGGAGGGGTGAGCTCTTTCCCGAGACCGAAGGATTCGTTGTTGCTATCCAGGAACAAGTTATCGGCACTAGGAACTACAGAAAATTTATTATAAAGGATCCGGAAGTGGAGAATGACAGGTGCAGACCTTGCCTTGATAAACTGGAGACCATTCAGTATGTATTGACTGCTTCATTGGCACAGACTGAGTATCTACAGCGTCACGATCAGGTAGCTGCCATTATCCACCAGGCATTGGTGTTAAAGTTGGATTTGCTGGAAGAGAGTGGGCCCTATTATAAATATAATCCATCTTCTGTGCTCGAGTCCGATAGGTACACGCTCTATTATGAAGATCGTTTATTACAGATAGGTCGATCCCAAACAACAGACCTGTTGTAGTTGCGGGACAAGCAAATGAAAGTGGCCCATTTGATCGATATTGCTATTCCCGGTGATCACAACATTCAGGGTACTCTGAGCGAAAAGTTCGCAGGACTTAAAAGAAGAGATTACCAATATATGGGAGTTGGTAAAAGTTTATGTTGTTCCTATAGTCCTCTCAGTAACTGGGATAATTCCGCGAGCCCTACATGATAGCATTAAGACCTTAGGGCTAAGACAAGAGATTTATATTCAGATACAGAAGTCTGTCATTTTAAGCTCTTGCAGGTTGGTGAGAAAGTTTTTAGGTTGAACAGGCGAGAGTACTTGGTTTGAACCCGTACCTCATCTTAATACCAGCGGAAATAGCTGAGAATAAAAATGATAATAATAATACTGACAATGTAAAAACTTCAACTAATTATTATGAAAAAAAAAAACAATGCTCGAACTTCTTTCTGTTGCACAATATCCATCGTGATGTATGATGAAGTTCTTTAGTACTAAATGTGCTAAAGTTTTGGTGAATGTAAATATGTTGGGTTTAGATAGAGGGATAAGATTTCCTCTAAAGTCTTATTTCATACATTATTTAATAATATTAATTATTATGAAATCTCATGCCAAAATTCTGAGTTTGAACAAAATCGGTTGATCGGAAGTGCGACTTTACTGAACAGTCTTTTTTTTATAGTGTTCTGCGATTTTCTCCATAAAAACATCGAGGGGTTTAATGAAACTTGGTGTACTAACTGTGCAATATACAGAGACGTATCTCTTTTGTTTGAAACTTTTTCCGAGAAAATAATCTAAGGGGGGAGAGGGGAGGATCATGCATACCTCAAATAAGCTGTTTTATAAAGTTTCCCATTCTTGTAAATTGAAGGCAATGCTAATTGCAGTAAGAGAAAATCCTGTGAGTGTTCCATATCACATTTTTTACACTTGACTGGGTTCGTGCATCATTAGTTACTCACTGTTTGATAAAATAACTATTTAGTGTTTACTGTTTCGGGGGGGAACCAATGGATTAAGATTAAATTTAAACAGCTGTCCAAGCTTTGTTAAAGTGTTAGGACAGATGGCGCTACCATACAAGAAGTCACATAAAGGTAAACAGGAATAATCGCTATCACCTTTATTTAGCAATTAGAATTCTAACAGTTCCGTGTGAGTATTTCACACGATTTTTGTTTTCTTTTATCCTACAGTGTTTTGGTGTGTGATTATTGTGAGCCGTGAACGTGTGTAAAATTGAGAATCACACCAGATATCATTGTTTGAAATAGTAGCGTATGTTTGTGATAGCTAGATATATATAAAGTGCGAACAATAGACTACGAACACACCTTGCGATCACTGCAGTTTCTGCAGAACCTCACACTTCTTCTCCTTGCTGCTCCTTTCTATTTCTTGTACATATATAAGCCCTCATACTACGATACTCTGGTATTGTCGGTCGGCCGGCCGGCCAGCAGGGGTGGTAGTAGATATATATACTTCTAAAGGAGAAGGGGAAGGTGTTATCAGTATGTAGAGCCTATGGTAACGCTGCTCATATCGTATTCCGTAGTTGTAACTGGGCTTCGGGCCTTATATATATACACTGACCAGGAAGATAAATGGAGCCTCTATTATACCGGAGAACAGTGTTGCCGGAGTGAGGCGCACTATGTACCAGGCTCGCTATACTAAAGCCCCAGTCGTTATGTTCCTTCGCCTTCCAAAACATATATATATATATATATACTTGTGGAAGCTATATACCCTTCTATACTCCTCATCATTCTAACTAACTTCCATAGTCTTCTCTCACTCTCTCTTCTTTTTTTCTTTTCCATCCGAACAACACCCATCAACTTTTTACCAAACTTTGTTTTCATCCCTTCTCTGGAACTATCCTTATTCGCTTTACTGCTAATGATAAAAGTTTTTTTATTTATTTTGGCATAACAAGCATTAACAAATGATATAGGTTTATCACACAAATATGTATGAATTCAAAGATTAATTACTGCTAAAATCTTTACTTGACATTCTGGAGGCATGGCTACAATCAAGATGGAAATGAAGGCTTTTTCATGCAAAATTGACTTGATAATAATTAATATAGGCAGAAAATATTAATTATTATCATATAATTATAGGGACTTCTTCTTGATCTTCTTAATTATAGAAATTTGGAATTAGGTCTTTAAGTAAAAACTTGTTCCTTTAGTTATACGTTTTGGTAGAGTTCAAACTTTGAGTACCTCCGCCATCACACACGAATGTTTTTTTTTCTTCTTTTTTTTTTTTAAACACGTCCAACGATTGTCCAAGCAGAATTCTTTTTTTTTTTAAACACGTCCAACGGTTGTCCAAGCAGAATTTTTTTGTTTTTAATAGTGTTTGGTAAAAAACAGGAAATAAAATAAAAAAATAAACGAAATTAAAAGGTGAGTTCTGTTAAATAAAATTAAATGAAATAAAGTAAAATTTAAAAGAAAATAATAAGTGTTAAGGGTAAAGTTTGTGGGGGCCTCTGGTAGGCTCTGTTTGGTAAAAAACAGGAAATAAAATAAATGAAATAAAAGTAAAGTTTAAAAGAAAAATATTAAGTGACAGAAAATATTAAGTGGACTGTATAGAAAGAGTAAAGAGTGAGCCAATGGGCTCATATAACATGAACAAAATGAATATTAAATGAAATGCAAAATGAGTAGCAAAAAATATTTATTATATTCAACAAGCCAAAAGGCTTACCTTAAACACAGACACCTCAAAGTTAGTGTGGATCGACTGTAGTCCTTCAGCCCATATGGGGAATTCAAGGAAATAGGAGACAGGAAAGGAAACAAAAAGAACCATATGCCTGTAATTCCAGCGTCGTTGTCCACACAGTACGGCTGATGAAAATAGATGAAGTATTTAAACGGGCTCCAGGAAAGCTGTAAGGCCGGAGAAGCAAACGGAAGTAGACCATGTGCTTGTACAATCAACCTTAGCAGGCCGGGAGAATCCGGAGACACTCACTCGACAAGAATTTAACTTATTAACACTAACCCCGAGGAAAACCAGATGTGGCAACACATGGGTTTTCACGAAAGGCGATCGCACGTGATCTAAACTGTATAAGTAGAAGGTGCTGTCTACTGCATATATATTGCTCGTACGAGTGTAAAATAGTGACTCACTTATTAACACTAATTCCCCGAGGAAAACCAGAAGTGATAACACATAAGTTTTCACGGAAGGAGAGCGCAGTGGTCTAAATTGCATAGGCAAAGGCAAATTATGTATTACACACATACACCTTACTTGTCTGAGTTTTATTCAGTGACTGACCTAGAGAGGGCAATTTTAAAGGGACTACCCCCTCTCTACAATTAGGACACTGCCTATAGATTTATAAATTATTGTATTTTAACGGCGGCAAATTCAAATATGGATAAATACCGAACATACCCCCCGTTGAACTTGTTCAACCTTTAATTAGATAAAGTAATAGATATATTTAGTAATCCAGCCCCGACGATATGCAGATTTTGTAAATGGTCACTGGACTAAGTAATGTAATAAGTGGGTTTAGTTGGCAGTAGGCAAACAATAAAGTTTGCTTGCCGCACGCAGAAAAGTACCAGATAGAGTACGAACTTCAGCTTTACGAACAACGCCGTCCGGAGCTGAATAAACTTTAATAATTTGGCCAAGAGGCCATTGGCGAGGAGGACAATTCGGTTCTTCGACCACTACCACGTCGTCTACCTTTAAATTAGGGCCAGGGTAAACCATTTGGCACGAGATTGAAGCGTAGCAAGGTACTCCATTCGCCATTGCTTCCAAAAGCGTTGAGTTAAAGCTTGGATCAACTTATAATGTTGCAGGGAGCCATCTTTAAGTTCAGCGCAGTCCTGTTCTGGAGGCGCAGTAATGGCACGCCCAATAATAAAATGTCCCAGAGTGAGAGGTTGAAGCTCACCCGGTGAAGAGGGCATCGCCGCCAAAGGGCGAGAATTAAGAATCCCTTCTGTTTGAGTTGCAAGCGAAGTAAAGATTGGGATAAGGTAAGAATATTAGCCCCAATGACTCGCCTAAGATGAAATTTGGTGGATCTAACCACACGTTCCCATAAACCACCCATAGACGGGGCAGCCGGTGGCAGAAAGGAAAACTCAATTTTATTTTCCACCGCAAAATTCTGAACAATTTTATTGTTCAAAGGATCCTTAAGAATGAGGTTAAATTCGCGCTGTAGAACACGCTCTGCCTCTTTTAAATTGGTACCACAATCTGAAAATAACTGTTTTGGGCATCCGCGACGACTAATATAGCGTCTGAGCACATCCAAAAAGGAATCAGTGGACAAATCTAGGGCAACCTCTAGATGAACCACCTTTGGCGAAGCAAACAAATATGCATAAGTATATTTTAATTCAGGGGGCCTTGCGTAAAGAATAAGGCTTCACAATAAAAGGTCCACAATAATAACTCCAGTGTGATAGAACACTGGAGCAGGATTTACACGTTCTGGTGGTAAATCGGCCATTAACGGTGGAGAATTGCGGAGATTTACCCTGAAGCATTCCATACAATTAAAAATTAGAGTACGTATTACTTGGCGCGCAGCCAGAATCCGGTATGTAAGAGATAGCTGGAATTGAACCTGAGAGGGTACAGCATGGCCTAGCCTTATATGGGTCTGACGAATTAACAAATCAGTTAAATAATTATGGGATGCTTAGGCAAAATTATGGGATGCTGACCTTCATAATTCAGGACGTGGGTCAACCGACCTCTGACGCACATTAAACCAAAATCGTCTATATAGGGAACTAGCCGTTGAATGGCAGTTCGTGCAGGTTTATTCCGTTTAACGGCAAGTAAATCTTCAGAGAGTCCGCTTGATTGTATGTAGCGCATAAGATAGTTATGGGCCAATCTGCGGCATTCTAAGGGAGTCAAATTATTGTCTTTGAGCCTTGACGGAAACCACTTGATCATGAGCGTTACAGTACGCAGACATTTATCCCAAGAAGACACTAATGAAAATAATTGAGCGTCACACTGAGTGACCGCCAAAGAACAGGGGGTTACCGGTTTTAATTCCAATAACTGGTCATCCAAAATGGCTGGAGGTGGCTTAGCAGGCCAGTATTCCTCACTTTTGTACAACCAGGGAGGTCCTGTCCACCACATCGGAGATGAAATTAACTCACTGGGGTAACAACCTCTCGACACAAGGTCAACTGGATTGACATTGCCTGGGATATGTGACCACTTGGCACCTTCTGTTAATTCAGAAATCTGGGCCACTCGGTTAGCTACAAGGGTTTTAAGTAAATAGGAGGGAGTTTTAATCCACTCCAGGACAATAGCAGAGTCCGTCCATAAAAATATTTTTTCAATGGACATATGACGGCTTAACAGCTCCCGAAAATGGTGCGCTAGTTTAGCCAAAAGATTTACGCCTGAAAGTTCAAGGCGTGGCACAGTCATCGTCTTTAGAGGGGCTACCTTAGTTTTGGCAGTCAAAAGTGTGCAACAGACGGCTTGTTGAGAAGCTGACCGAATACATAAGACGGCAGCATATCCAAGTTGGGAGGCATCAGCAAACCCGTGTAACTGTATGGGTGGCGACGCAGAACCCAAAGGACGAGCAATTGTTACTTCTGCCAAACTAGTTGATAACATGGTCACAAAGCCTTTCCAGGGCTGGGACAGGTCATCAGATAATGGAGTATCCCAGTCTAAATGATTGCGCCAAAGCGTTTGCAGAAAGCATTTCGCTTTGAATATTACTGGAGCAATCCAGCCACAGGGGTCATATAACTTGGTAGTTTGAACCATTACTGAATGTTTAGTCAGCGAGGCATCCTTTGCAAAGACCATTTCTGCGGCAGGGAACTCAAAAACATCAGGGTTCGGCTTCCAGACGAGACCTAAAACAGACTGAGGTTCAATAAGATGAGTGGCAACTTCATTAAAACAAGTAGCCTTGTACAATTGGGGGTGATTGCTGGCCCATTTGTCCAGCACAAATCCTCCTTTAGCCAACAGGGCAAAAATTTCATTCTGCAATTCCTGGGCCTCTTCAAGTGTATGGGCACCTGCAGCCAAATCATCAACGAAAAAATTCTCAAGCACTAACTTAGAAGCTCGAGGGAAAGCCTCGGCCTCATCACAAGCTAATTGTTGTAAACTACGGATGGCCAAATAAGGGGCACAACTAAGTCCGTAGGTTACTGTTTTCAAAGCATAAGGCTGGATAGGTTCAAGTACATTGGAAAGCCACAAAATACATCGGTAAGCACAATCGGCTTCCCTGACTAAAATTTGCCTAAACATTTGCTTTATATCGGCAACAAATACAAAGCTGTAAATTCTAAACAAAGTTAGAATATTTCTAATTAATGCCTGTAGCTTGGGTCCTGTGAACATCATTCAGAGAGTAGCCACTAGACGTTTTGCAGCTGGCATCAAAAACTACTCTGATTTTGGACCTATCGCCATGGCATTTAAATATTCCATGATGAGGAATATAATATTTGGAAAAAGTGGCAGTCGTTACTGGGGCCATATGGCCTTGGATTAAATAATCACGCATAAATTCCATGTAACAGGCCTTAAACTCTGGACGTTTAACAAATTTACGCTCCAAAGCATGAAAACGCGAGAGCGCTTGTGAATACGAATCTCCCAAGGAAGACTATTGCTCCTGTCGTAAAGGGAGACTAACTTCATATCGTCCAGAGGGCAGACGTTCAGTTGTCCGCAAGAAAAATTCCTCACAGCGCTGGTCCTCAGGTGATAAAGCAGCCGGAGCGGGAGGGGGTTCTTCCACTTCCCAGAAACGGCGCAGGATCCTGGAAAGATCGTCTTCCGCAGCAGAAGACACCAAAGACACAGGAGGAACAAACTGATTAAAGCTGCACGCATTGCCATTTAAAGCAATTGGTGCTGCACCCATTAGCACATAACCAAAGCGCGTGAAGACGGCTTGAGGAAGGCCATCTCCCAGGTGACGATCTGGGCCCACAAAAGAGGAAGCAGTCAAGTCCGCACCTAACAACGCATCTACTTTGGGCGGGACTCCAAAGGTGGGATCAGCGAGTACCAAGCCTTCTGTAGCTCTGGTAACTCGATAAGCGATGCCAACGCAGGGAGTCACACGACTAATTTGGGGCAATACATGAAAGCAATGTGACTGGGAAATCAATTCACTACTCAAGGTACCCACTGCAAGGTGGCACGACGTAGACGAAGGTACGGAACCACCACTCACTACGAAGGGGTCGTAAGTTAACCTTAAGCTTGTTTGCACAGCTTTCAGAAATAAAAGAAACTTGAGAAGCACTATCCAAAATGGCTCTAACCACCACATAATTATTTGGACTCACCTGAAGTCTGACTAAACTCTAGCCAACAATATACTACTAGGCATGGAAGAATTAGTAGAGACGCAGGTAGTGGCCGAAGTAGAAGGGACCCCAGTTCGTAATCCTTCCTCATTATTACGAGGGGCAGAAGACATAGGAAGTGCATTGGCGCTCACAGATTTACTCTCAAAATGGAGTAGCGAATGGTGGCGCCTAGATTTACATTTGGCGCAGGCTTGTAAGTCAGGACAAGCGCCTTGGTGTTTTTTATTCAAACACACAGCACATAATGTGTGCCATTTAATTAATGTGTAACGCTCAGAGGGTGTCAACCTAAGAAGAGTTGAGCACTGCACAATGGGATGCAAAACTCCACATAGCGAACACTTTAGTTGACAAGCTTGAGCTGTTAAAGAAGCAGAATTATATTTGGATTTAGAGAAATCAGAAAGCTTACGATTCTTAGAAGCTTTGGACCTCCTTTTAGGACTATTACTCTTTCCAATACTGGAACATCCTCAGAATTGGCTTCTTCCTTTCGCTCAGCAACGTCAGTTAGAAAAGAAATAATTTCTGCAATCTGCGGTATTTTATCTTTATCCTTTAGGGTTCCCTCGAATTTCTCCCTCAAAGGGGCGTCGAGTTGGGACAAAAGATAGTAAGAGTATATAACACGATAAGGTTCATCTACCTGAAGTGAGGTAAGAGAACTAAAATTCAATTCGTACGCGTCAATTAATTGCCGAATAGAATCCGAGGAATTTCTCACCGCCTTAGGGAGGTTCCACAAATTACGACAATATTTTTTAACAATCACCCTCTTTTTATGATACCGCTAAGTTAAAACCTTAAGGGCAGTTTCATAACTTTCATCATTAAGGGGCAACTTAGAAATTTTATCATAAGCCTGACCCGCTAAATGATTATAACAATTTTTGTTTAGGGGATAACATAGCGTTGTCATGAACAATTTAAGAGCCACGGTGATAAGAAGAGCAAATAACTATCAGGCCGTGGAATAAAATAAGGCCGCGACTCCGCATTCCCTCGAACTCCAACACATGGTCTAACCTCCAAACACGTGACTTTAAGGAAATCAGCACTTGCAAAAAATACACAATATTGAATTAATAAAAAATTAAATAACATTTACCACGTTAAGGGTAAAGTTTGTGGGGGCCTCTGGTAGGCTCTGTTTGGTAAAAAACAGGAAATAAAATAAATGAAATAAAAGTAAAGTTTAAAAGAAAAATATTAAGTGACAGAAAATATTAAGTGGACTGTATAGAAAGAGTAAAGAGTGAGCCAATGGGCTCATATAACATGAACAAAATGAATATTAAATGAAATGCAAAATGAGTAGCAAAAAATATTTATTATATTCAACAAGCCAAAAGGCTTACCTTAAACACAGACACCTCAAAGTTAGTGTGGATCGACTGTAGTCCTTCAGCCCATATGGGGAATTCAAGGAAATAGGAGACAGGAAAGGAAACAAAAAAGAACCATATGCCTGTAATTCCAGCGTCGTTGTCCACACAGTACGGCTGATGAAAATAGATGAAGTATTTAAACGGGCTCCAGGAAAGCTGTAAGGCCGGAGAAGCAACCGGAAGTAGACCATATGCCTGTACGATCAACCTTAGCAGGCCGGGAGAATCCGGAGACACTCACTCGACAAGAAATCAACTTATTAACACTAACCCCGAGGAAAACCAGATGTGGCAACACGTGGGTTTTCACGAAAGGCGATCGCACGTGATCTAAACTGTATAAGTAGAAGGTGCTGTCTACTGCATATATATTGCTCGTACGAGTGTAAAATAGTGACTCACTTATTAACACTAATTCTCCGAGGAAAACCAGAAGTGATAACACATAAGTTTTCACGGAAGGAGAGCGCAGTGGTCTAAATTGCATAGGCAAAGGCAAATTACGTATTACACACATACACCTTACTTGTCTGAGTATTATTCAGTGACTGACCTAGAAAGGGCAATTTAAAGGGACTACCCCCTCTCTACAATTAGGACACTGCCTATAGATTTATAAATTATTGTATTTTAGCGGCGGCAAATTCAAATATGGATAAATACCGAACAGTAGTTTTCGGGGAGAAGCAACGTTTAGTTTCTATTAGCCTACATAATATGAAGATATATGAATGTATTGCTAGATTCTAAATATGAAGCAAATTGATTGACAGGAAGTGCCAAAATTACAGAATTGTTTTTTGAAATTTTCTCGAAAACGTTCACAAATATTTTCTTTTAACTTGGAATGCTAATTGCACATATTTAATACACCTATCACTTTTATTTGAAACATTTTTCTGTAAAAATTCATTTTAGCGGGTTCTGGGGTACCTGTCCGTTGTTAAAATTTACAGCCTAGCCTCATGCTTTGTTAGTAGGGTCAGAATTGGCTGCCACATAGGCCAACTATAAATATGTAACCTCTACCACATTGTTATACTGCAAGCATTTGTAAACATTGCAAATTTACTGCACATTTGTGTATTTTTGTTTTTTGTACTCTGAGGAACATAAAACTTGTATTTCTGGTATAAACTCAATTTTGAAAAGTTTAATACAATCGCAATACTATCAGTTGTCTCCTGACTTTACTAGGAGAAGGGTCGAAGTACAAGTTGACATACTATGTGTGTGCTTTAATTACTAGTGCTGCCCAGTTATATTAAACTTGTGTAAGCTGGCCGCCGTCTCTCCCTTGCTACGTACCTTGTTCTATAGAAAGACGGATACTCTATCTATGCCTATACACACACACACACACACGCACATACGCACACTCCACATACACAGGCGAGTCTCACACGCACAGTCACAACCGGGATAGGACAATTAAAACTACTTGAATATGATTGAAGCTTATTATTGGGACTAAAACTAGCTGACTATAACTACAATATAATTATATCTCAAAATATACTACAAAATATACGCTATAAACTATTACCATATACAGACGTACATACGTATGCAGCAACAGGCCGCAGACCAGAGAGCCCCGCAGGTAGGCGAGAGGGAAGCTTGGCTTTCTTTAGTACAAATCACCCTCAGTACGAACTAGCTCTACACACCAGCACTTGCCAACTCTGACTGCCTCACTCTCACCTGACCTTTGGCTCTTGGTAACTAAAATTCACATTGGGATATAAAATAAACTAAACTACATAAACATAAACAAACACAACACCACCTCCACTGCTGACTCTTACACTTGCATTCGTTTTTGTTTCTTTTCCTTTTATTTAACATTTTTTTTAATTTAGTTTTTGCATCTTTCGTTCACTTTTAATATTACGTAATTAATAAGTGATTTGAAAAAAAAGAAGGATATGTTGGAAGAAAAACCGCCTGATCCTAAATCCCCGGATCCCAAAGTTGAAAATGATGTTTCAGTTAATCCAATCAATACAGGTAAAAAAGATGAAAATAAAAAAGATTCTGTCTATTTGAAACATTTCACTGGACCATATTATGTGTATGTTGAAAATGCTGATGGTGCAGAGGGTCGTTTATATGATATATACGTATGTAAATTATTAAAATTAAATAATATTAAAGATGCCATAAGAGTGGATACAATTGGGAAAAATAGGGTGCAAATTTCTTTTCGTTGTGCAGATGCTACAAATAAATTCATTTCACATGAAATGATTAGAAATAATAAATTAAAGGCATTTATACCTAAGCAATGTGTGGAAAAAATTGGGGTTATAAGGCATATTTCTCAATCAATAAGTGAAAAAGAAATATTGGAAAATTTGAACAGCCCAGTGCCAGTAGTAAACATTGCAAGGCTTAATAAAAGGGTTCGAAATACAAATGGAAATGTCGAATATGTACCTACACAATCTGTAAGGGTTACATTTCATAACCAATCACTACCAAATAGTGTTCAATTGTATTTGGCATCCCGTAAAGTAGTACCTTTCGCATTCCGGTTTACTCAATGTTTTCAATGTCTAAGATTCGGACACACTGCTAAAATATGTAAAAGTCAGAATAGATGCTCAAAACGCGGGAGTAAAGATCATGAGCAATCAGGGTGCACACTTCCGTTAAAATGTGTAAACTGCCATCTATCACACAGTGCAACCAATTCAAATTGTCCTGAACTTCAGAGACAGAAAATTATTAAAAAAACTATGTCTGTTCGCGCTATATCATACAGGGAAGCCAGTGAGCAGTATCCCCGTTTACAAAATTCATTTAGTGTGCTCGATATGTTGAGTGAATTTCCTACATTATCTGAAGATAAAGACGAAAGCCCTACTCTTGAATACAATACTTATAAAAGTAAACTCGCCAATACTTTTCGTAAGGAGAGGAAAAAAGGACACAGGAGTTTACTTTTTCTCCGCCAAGTATTAAACAAGATGCTAATATCAAATTTTATGAAATAATTGAACCCCTTGTTTTGGATAAATTACCAAAGACCACAAATTATTCTAATATACATAGAACAAGTATTGAGCAAAGGTATATTACAGAAATCTCAACCTTATTAAGTAGACTGGAATTAGGCAATTATAACGAGAAAGAAGCTATAGATATGATAGGTAGTACCTTGTATAAATTAGTTACTAATAATAAGAAAGTTATTGAAGAATTAAATGACAAGTATGAAGAAGGGAAATAATAATATTATCGTGAAATTAATTTAATAATCAATCTATTTGTTACAAATATGTATAAAATTGTACTTTTTATTAATTATAAATATCGTGATGTAAGTTAATATATAACTAAAGAAATAACAATAAGATAATAATATTGAGTAACAAATAAATCTTTTACATAACAATGAAAGAATTTAAAATTTTACAACACAATATTCGTAGTGCAAATAATAAGTGTAATGAATTTGTAAATTATTTAACCGTACAAAAAACCCAGATTGCATTAATAAGTGAAACATGGTTTAAAGAAGATAAAAATTATAAAATCAATAATTACAATATTATTAGAAAAGACAGAAAAGATGGTATTGGTGGAGTTTGCATTCTTCTCTTAGTTACGAACAGCAAGCACTACCGGAGGACTCTCGGCTGTGAGAGTATTGAGTACAAGTATCTGGTTCACTCTCGCTCTAATTATGTCAAAGCATTTAAAAAACAAATTATCGAAAGCAAAAATGAGCCTAAATTGATCTGGTACCAATTTATAGAAAATCAAAACATATCTTGTACTGCAAAAATAAAAATCATCAACTCCGTTTGTAGAACAAGTATATGTTATGCTGCTCAGTTTTGGGGGTTGGAAGAGATTCGAGGAAGTGGAAAAGCTCCTATATTTCTTTATTGAAAAACTATTTAGAGTCCCCATGTATACATCTTCTGCATTTATTTATTTTGAAACCAAATTGCCACCGATCTTTTTGTTTACTTTTAAATTGCATATATTTGTCGAAACGTTGGCAAGAATTTAAATTTTCTTATTTTTAAAAAAAAGACCGGTGCAAAATTCGGCCATAAGAATATGCTTAGGTAGTATAAGATCTACGCCTGTGAATGCTTTATTAGCAGAAGCTGGTGAACCTCCGCTAGAGTTACGTAGAAAATGGTTTGAAAGGAAAAGGATAGTTAAAGTATATAGCGATGTCGCCCATCCAGTAAGACCTCTTATTGCATCCTTCATAGAATTAAATGAATTTTTACAATTTCATTCAAATGACCCCATTGATTTTTCCCAAATTTTAGAAGATTTAAATCAAATGCACATTTCAGTAGGCCATATTGCATATCAACAAGTTGCACAGATGTCAATGTTAAACATTAATGTTATTCCAACAATGACTAATGTAGCAGGAAATAAAAACTCCATACCTCCCTACCTTCTGTATTCTGAAACAATGGCAATGATACATAGCAAATATGCAGATTATTACCAAATATTCACTGACGCCTCTAAATCTAATAATTATACAGGTATTGGAATATATGATCCTCAGAAGAAAATGTCAGTCGGAGAAAAAGTGCCACACAAATTATCCATACTAAGTGCCGAACTTCTGGCTATATTTAAGGCATTACAAACCATAAATGATTTCTCCGAAAACAATGTCGTTATTTTTACAGACTCCAAGTCAGGTTGCCTAGCGTTGGAGTCATTCAAATACGGGGAAAATACTAATGCAATTGTACATAAAAATCATTAATAGTTCCAAAAATATTGTAATACAATGGTTACCAGGGCATATTAATTTATATGGCAACGATATGGCAGATGCAGCTGCAAAATTATGTAATAATGACAGGTATAGTGAGACAAAAATCGACCTACCACTTGACGACTGCCTAGGCAGACAAGGTTCATATTATTGAGAGAATAGCAAACGTTATATGAAAGAGAATCTTCTCAGAAAGGAATGTACCCATTTCACTAATATGCGAACTATATCTTTTAGACCTTGGTTCAAGAAATGCAAATTATTAAGAGGCCAAATAGTGACACTGACTAGACTACGCACAGGACATGGACGGAAAAATAGAACTATGTTCTTATTTAAATTGGTAACGTCTGCTAATTGTGAAGTGTGCAGTGTTGAGGAAAACGTTGAACATGTTATCATGTCATGTAAGAAGTACGAGAGCATCAGAAAAAACTATAAAATATTTACAAAATTTACCACACTGACTGACATACTGCACGGTAATACTGACGACATGAACTTTTATACAAATTCGTAGTCGATACAAAGATGCTGATATAAATATAAAGATAAGATTAAAATAGTTTTATTGGTAATAGCTTCTATTTGTTATTGTTGGATATTTATTATTTTAGTGTTAGATAACTATTCAAGTATATTTATTAACTATATTATACTATATTGTTGTTATTGTTAGAGATTTAGCTAATTATTATTAATAAGTATAAATGATAATAAAACTGAGGCAGTACCTGGCAATATGGGAGTTTCTAATAAAACACCCAAGCCAAAAAACAAAAAAAAATCGCAATACTATCTCTTACAGCAGTAAGAGAAAGTAAAGAAGAAATCATTCTAATTATTGAAATGTAATCGTAATTTAATTAGAAAATAGTGGAATAGTGATTAGAACAGAAAAGATTTTTATAGTGATAAAATAGGCATGTGTAAGGCATAACTCTGGTAGATAACGAGTATTTTGGGGATGAAATGGACTGCAGAAAAAGAAATGTACATATATATATATATATATATATATATATACATGACTCGTTTTGTTCTAGTTTAATGTAGTTACCAACAGAGTGTGGTAGTGGCCAGCTGTTGGCTTGATTAGCAGATCTACAGGAGCTTGTCCACCCTAGCAAACTCACAAATTATATTACCTTTACCCCTAAAACCCCCACACATCGTCTTAACACAGCATTTTCCAATTTCTTGCAGCACTCTCTCTCTGTTTCTCATTCTATTTCAAATCTCTCTTTCTCACTCTCTCTCTATTTCTCTGTCACACATACACCCACAGATAGATCCAGAATTATTTCTCTTTCACTTTATTGTGAGTAGTACGATCTCTTTGGCCAGCTGGAACAACTCAACACAACTAATACTCACGTACGACCATACACACGTATAAAGTGTGAATCTGCTATTATCCGTTTAGTCATTTACTCAAGGTTTCTGATGAAGGGGAAAGAGAAGAGTACATTGGAAGGGTCAATGGGTAGAGTAAACAAAGATATCTATTGCATTTTGTTCCATCCATACAAAGACTCTATGCGCATATATATATATATTTATATAATTATATATACACTTACAAACAAAACCCGTTACAAACTTATAAATGTGCAAGAAGAAGGAAAAAGGGGTGAAACACTGACAAATACGCACATACAAACAAACATACATACACTGAACGGACTGTAGTAGCTTCCATAGGTAGACACTACACCACAACGGACCAACTTCCAAAACACAATGTAATGGAGTCAAGTCATAAAACAGTGCGGTACAAACTTTTTCATGTTCATCTTCTCAGTGTTGCCCTCCGCCAAAGTAGAAACCATCCTAAAAGATACCTTAACTTCACTCTATCACATTTTCTAACAACTATAAACATTACCCCTTTTCCGATTTTAGATTATATCTGCAAATTAAAGTAATTGTTCCAAAAGAGGTTCTAGAATTATCTTCTTTTTTTTTTATTAATGAGTTTCAAAATTAATAATTTCTTGTATAATCCACCTGAAATAAAATTTGTCTATGGATGTGCTAACCTGAAGTACTATTCATATAAACCACTCCTCTCGCAGCCTTTATGTGTGTATTCTTTGACTGTTTGGAGGAAGACAGATTAAGTGTTGTTCGTATGTCGTTAGGCTGGATTATACTCAGAGACGCTGAAATGCCTGAAGAATGGGCTAGACTAATTCTAACTACGAGTTAGGCCTAAGGGATCTTGCACATCTGGTGTGTGTCACATGTGAGTGTGTCACTCACACATGTATATAAAATGACAAATTTTCATTAAACCTCAAGTTTACTCATTTTATCTGAACACAAACATAGAGATGGTGAGTAGAGAACAATTACCTACTCAGACAGGTAGAGAAGTGATTGCATACATTGTAGTCCAGAAGAGTGTGTCAGTAACAGTGAACCAACCGAACGTTTGAAATTTAACATCATAAATTCCACAGAGTTATATTATGAAATCAACTTTTTTCGGAAATAAAAGATAGGTTATATAAAATTGATAGGTTTATATCAATGCAGTTTTATACCAGGTTTAAAGGAAATCGTTTAAGTTAATGGAAAATTCCGCCCAGAAAACTTATTCTGTAAAGCCACAGATTCTGTTCAGGATAACAGATTTTCTTCAAATTTGTCATTCTAGAAAGGCTTTTAACTTACATAAGTATGAATAAATCGTAGAACGATACATTGCACCGAAGTGGTACTTTAGTGGAAATCTTAACGCTAGTTCTTTCACCCAGAATACCCCCCAAATTTTCCTATTTTCAAAACATGAAGAGAACAACAAAACCATTTAGTAAAGACGCATTTCCGGTTAATAGATTTTGACCAAAACGTTACTGCTATCTAAACGGTGGTATCAAGTTTGTTCGTAATCAACGAAACTCAAAATATTTATTTAAGATGAGAACTCAATTTTGAAATTTTTCACGATCCCAATGCTTCCACTTAAAAAGGTGTAAGAGAAATCATTACAGTTAGATCAGGTGTAAGAGAAAGTATTACAGTTAGATCAGGTGTAAGAGAAAGTATTACAGTTAGATCAGGTGTAAGAGAAAGTATTACAGATAGATCAGGTGTAAGAGAAAGTATTACAGTTAGATCAGGTGTAAGAGAAAGTATTACAGTTAGATCAGGTGTAAGAGAAATCATTACAGTTAGATCAGGTGTAAGAGAAAGTATTACAGTTAGATCAGGTGTAAGAGAAAGTATTACAGTTAGATCAGGTGTAAGAGAAAGTATTACAGATAGATCAGGTGTAAGAGAAAGTATTACAGTTAGATCAGGTGTAAGAGAAAGTATTACAGTTAGATCAGGTGTAAGAGAAAGTATTACAGTTAGATCAGGTGTAAGAGAAAGTATTACAGTTAGATCATAGAGCGTAATGGTAATAATATTAAAGTTCAAATGTAAATAATATGGTTATCTAAAGTATATTTTGGTAGGTATATTTTATTAGTTTGGGGGGGGGATACATTGTTACAAGGTAATAGGTATTTCAATGCTGTATGTTTTACCATAGTAACCGCAATGGTAATGACTGGGGTAGGGATCTCACGGGTAATACCGGGTACAAGTGGTGCAATGAGTGAGAGAGAGAATGAGAGAGAGAGAGAGAGAGAAAGAGTGAGACCGACCGACCAACAGCAACCATTTGAGGGTACCCGTTAACAGTGTTGTAACCCGTGCTACGTTAAGTATATAAAGGTTGTTAGCGGGTTTGAGGGAGTATGTATATGCCACCATTCAACCTGCATATTTCATCGCTATAGCCGGGAGTATTCACCACTCTCATTTGGGTATTTGTATATGTGCGTCCTTACCTTTTAGTCTATTGTACACATAAATGTTCTATGTATATATACTTTCCATGTCTGTGTCTATGTACGTTCTATGGCACAAACTACATAACCATTGGGTATGGGCTACCATTTGTGCATTAAGCATGTACTCATGCAAATGTTGCTGTAAACCTCGCCCCCCTACTGTTCCCCCCAATCCAGATATTACTATGGATGGTCTCCACTATTGCCTCTTTCCCAAAACCTATCTCATATATAATACCAGAACTAGAAATACTACCGCATTGTCGTCTAGGCTGCCCTTCTCGTTGGACCTGTGCTTGTAATCTACCTCATGTCCATACCAATAATACCCTAAAGAGTTTCGATATCGTCCACAATACTAGTAGCCGTTTGATTGATAGGAAATTGCAACAACTAATATCATACTCTAATTAATCGATTTTGTTACCACAAGTTTCAAATTGAATAATTATCTAGCGTTCGGTCACTTACTATTTGCTAATTTATGATGAAATATTTTTTGGTATGATGTAATTATTTGGGACATTATAATTGATATTTACCTTTTACTTCCTCTTATTGCTGAGGAAGAACTATTGCAATCGTGTCAAATTTTAGATATCAACTTTTTACCGGAAATATAGGTTTTTTAGGTCTCCTAAGTCAAAAAAAGTGTTTTTTCTACAACAATTGAATAATGTTACAATTTTTCCATTAAAATCAGTGGCTAAAGTTCTACTTTTTCTCACTAGTGAATTACACACTACTTTCTCTTATTAGTGGGTAAAAGTAGCATTAACCAACTCTAATTAGCCTGACACATCTAGCGGGAATACGCGAAAACATAAACAAAACAAATCCTAGATACAGCGGATTTCAGGTTATACGAAACGGAACAGGTGGCTCACTCACCATCAATATTTAATATTTGGACAAATGAGCAGAATTTGAAGTTTAAAGAAAACTTGTCCTTTTATATATA
Organism: Triatoma infestans; assembly: GCA_011037195.1. Taxonomy (NCBI): domain Eukaryota; kingdom Metazoa; phylum Arthropoda; class Insecta; order Hemiptera; family Reduviidae; genus Triatoma; species Triatoma infestans. The sequence goes on along the minus strand of JAAEAF010013780.1, from coordinate 3,338 downwards.
ATTGTAATAACAAGGTGAAAGAGAATCATCTGAGTGTTTTAAACCAGATTTTGTTTTTTTGTATGTAGCCCTGATAAAGCAAATATATATTTCTGAAAAGTGGCAGGAATGTGAAGAATTCTTTAATTTGTCCTGATAATTACCAGTAAAACAGTAATTGGATATGATGTAAAGAATATTTTATATATATATTGTATATAAATTGTATTTATATTCAAATATACACAAACATGTTTCAGTCGATGTCCATCAACAAGAACTCACCGTTTATTGAAAGGTTTTCCAAGTTCTTTCAGTTTTTCTCAAAAACGGATTCCAAAGATTTTGTTTTAAACTTATTGATTTTCTTTAAAAAGTGACCGGAAAAGAACTGTAGTAGACATCAATTGCAGGGTAAGTCTCTAAGCAAAAATAAAAAAAATAATCCTTATTTACATATATTCTTAATGTCACCTGCAGTATGGCCAACCACTGCAATAAAAAAATAACTAAAAAATAAATAAAATAAAGGAACATTGAAAAGCTGCGTCATACTAATGGAATAGACCTGCTTTATTCTTTGTATGTATGTGTTTTGCCGACAGCTTGTCGTTAAACTTTTCTTTAATTTGTAATTTCAAGGTGGATGACCGAGATCAAACAGGTACATCCCAGATCTACCGCACGCACATACACACGTACAACATACAGTGATTGAATTCACCTTTTTTTTTTATCACTAATCTCTTCCTCTTGCCAAACCCAAAACAACCCCGACCGCTACGAAGCCAGAACTCTCTGCTCCTCTCTCTGTAACGCTTTTAGCCGGGCTCCCCCATTCTTTTCCCGCCCAGACCGACAGTGTTACCACCATACAAGCTAAACAAAATTGAAAAAGAATCACCCCTTTGAAGGAAAGCTTAGCCCAGCAACGTCCCTTAACCCTTCCTATATCTTTCATCCATTTAAAATTGGAATTTATAAAAACCCTTTCATCGGTTGGATACTTGTAAATATATATTGATAAAAAAGGAAGAAATTTAAAGTGGTTTAATTAATTTTTTAATTTTATTTTTTTAATTTTCCCCCAACAAAAGAAAGAAAATTAAAACGGGTTGACGTTAGTTTTTAAATAGATGAATTAGATCAAATTTACTTTGTTTATAAAAAAAAAAAAATCTGGTGTGAAACACTCACACGACTTTCTCTTACTCTAATTAATACAATTTAATCAAGAAATTATCTTAAAAATTTGACAAAGTTTAGTTGGGATGTCATAAACGTGGGATTTTACTTGTATACCTGAGCGGCCTTATGTGGAGCGCTCTGTGCCAAAAACCAACAAAACTTTTGCAAATTTAAATTCAATCTAACTGACAGTACTTCTCTAAAATCAATTTTTTTCAGAAAAATGTTTCAAATAAAAGTGATACATTTCTATCTATGCAGCAAGCATTCCAAGTTTAAAGGAAATCCTTGTAATGGTTTTCGAGAGAATTCCAAAATCTACTCTGTAAAATCGCACTCCCGGGTTATCCAATTTTCTACCAATTCAACTTAGAATTCTATCAATGCTTCTAATGTGTATTAATATTGTTCAGGTGATAGAACCATATATTATATTGAGATTGGTACTTTAGAGTAGCGTTCTTCAAACTTTTCACCCCTGGGGATCAGTAAAAATAGGAACAATACTTCGCAGACCAGCAGAATGCAAAAGATAAATTATGCCGAATTCTACTGCAGTCGAATTAGGTCGAAAGTAAATAAAAGTTGTCTATTACATAAACGTTCAAAATACGTGTACTACATAGTGCTGGGTGATTACATACAGTAAATATCTGGCTAATTACCTTTGCAGCTAGAGAAGTGATTATATTCTGGCCCAGTAGAGCGCACCAAAAACACTGAACTAACTCCATATAAACATTTGAAATTTACCGCCACAAATTCCTCAGAACTATCTAAAATCAATTTGTTTGGACAATGTTTCAAATAAAAGTGATGCGTTTATGTCTGTGCAGTTTAAAGAAAATCGTTATAGAGGTTGGCAAAAAAATAAAAAAAAAACTCAAAAACCTCTTCTGTAAAATCAAATTTCCGGTTTACCGATTATCCTCAAATTTGGAATTCTAACAATGTTTCTGATGTACACTAATATTATGTAAGGGATAGAGCCATATATTGTACTGAAGTGGCACACTATAGGGAAGCTTAACGTCACTGTACTCCCAGACCCCCAAGAAAATAAATTTTCCCCGGAAAGTTTAAAATAAAATGTATGGGTATTTATTTATGTTAGTAAAGAGGTATAAAGAAAACCGTAGGAGCGGTTTTCGAGAAAATCACGAAAAACTGAAAGAAAAAAACAGTAAAATGCACTTTTGGTTGATGGATTTTGGCCAAAATTTTCGTGTCAGATGAGATGGTAGAAACTAAAGGGAGTACCAAGTTTCAACTTCCTGCGATCTTTCCTTTTTGAGATTCACACACACAGACCATTCGCTGAAGACACTTTTTACCGTACCGAATGAACCTCAAAACTTGTCATTTCCGCAGTAAACTCAATTGCAAAAATTTGACACGATCCCAATACTTGAGTAAGAAAATAAAGATATGTATATATTTTTCTATGTGAAGTATAGAAAAAGTTTCTCAGGCTTCCAATTTCTCTTAGTTTGTGAATTTAGGGTTTATTATGCAACTGTAGTATGAAAATTAGTGAACATTGACTTTAATGTGTATTTGGTTAGATAGTTACGATAAATTGATATAGGAAATGACTATATCTCTGTTGTATAATGCACACGGATGAAGCCGAATGCAATATAGTTTTGTTATGCATGAACATCAATATTCCCCTCTCCAGTCTGTCCTCACCCTTCCATACCGTTAAAACTATTATGCACTGTGTATGTGTACTGTACATTCTATTATTACTGCACACTATATACTTGCACTAATTATGCATCCTACAATGTGCAAGGTTTACAAGCTTTCACAATCGAGAGTTTCATCCTGTTTGTTACCTACCTATTTCCACGATTATTTGGTTTATTCACTATTTCATACAACTATTTGCAAGTCTTAACATTGGTTTAGTTTCAGCTACTATATTTAGGGACTATTGCACCAGGTGGACTTAGATGTTCAGGGGTGTTTGATAACAAGGTCCAACGATTCCTAAACTACACTATCTCTAGTATATGTTAGTTTAGTTTAGTTCAGTTGTTAACCTATAGGAGAAATGTTTCATTCGACTAATCGTAGAAACAAAGAGATATATATATACACTCACACATACTAAAACACACCTTGTACTGTACGTAGGTATATGTACTTGTGGTTTAACATGTAAC